>JASCZI010030769.1:4803-14952 GCA_036250425.1 Stylosanthes scabra
TTTATGAATTATAAACTTCTGAGTTGCAAATGCCTATTTTTTTGGCCTAATTATTTTCTCTCTTGACACTTTTTTGCAGGTTTTCCTTGAAGAAATTGCTCGAGATATCCAAAAAGCTGAGCCAGAATGGAAGATCATTTTACTGAGATACTTCAATCCAGTTGGAGCCCATGAAAGTGGTAGATTGGGTGAAGATCCCAGGGGTATACCAAATAACCTCATGCCTTACATTCAACAAGTTGCTGTTGGAAGGTTGCCTGAACTCAATGTATACGGTCATGATTATCCCACCAAGGATGGCTCTGCGGTTCGTAAAATTCACATACACTGCAACTTCTTTTTCATGTTATAATATTTTAACAAGAATAAGATTAATTTTTCTTCACAAACTGGGCAAGCTATTTGTGAGGAAAAGTGTGAATAGGAGCAATTAATTGAATGATAAAACCAAATGACATGGGAGAGTGTATTTTCCCTGCAAAACCCTTAACCCTTCTTCTTTCTTTTTCCATATACGAGTTTAGGTACGTGACTATATCCATGTGATGGACTTAGCTGATGGTCACATTGCTGCCTTGAGAAAGCTGTTCACATCGGATAACATAGGTAAATTTGTCCCCCTTTTATTTTTCCCTGCAGCAGTGTTAACATTTAGAGTGTTCTGTTATTTATAGATTATTGATTTGCATTTTTGTATGCTGATGTAAATACAATTGGTACTCAGGCTGTACTGCTTACAACCTGGGAACTGGCCAAGGTACATCTGTGCTCGAAATGGTTTCAGCATTTGAAAAAGCTTCTGGCAAGGTAATTGTGGGACTTCTTCCCCACATACGTTCATAAATATTCAAATGAATGAAGTTATCTGATCACGCACTAATGTTTCTCACTTTCCATTGGATGTTTAATCTTTCAGAAAATTCCCATAAAATTGTGTCCAAGGAGGCCGGGAGATGCTACTGAGGTATATGCATCTACAGCGAAGGCTGAGAAAGAACTTGGTTGGAAGTAAGTACTAAATTGCAATCTTTTTCTCGTGGTCAAATTGGTAACTGTATATCCAATAAAAGCTTTTATTGACTGAAATAGAAAAGATTAGCATCATTGTACTAAACAAGGCGCAGATACCTTTGAATTTACGCTCTTGGTTTGTTATTATAATCTTGTGTTCAGGGCAAAATATGGCGTAGAGGAGATGTGCAGGGACCAATGGAATTGGGCAAAGAACAACCCATGGGGCTACAAAGGGAAGCCTTGAATCAACCGTAACAAACATAGTTGTAAGTGGAAACACGCAGCTCATCGACAAGTTTGAGTTATGTATGTACAAGTTTAATTGTCAATAGTTTACGCCCACGATATCAATATCATGGGGATAAAGTTTGTTATTTTTCAAGAAAAAATTAATAATATCTAAACGTTTTCTTATTGGGTCCAAAATATAGCCAGTTGTAAAGCAAAAGTTCTGGGATTGTTATATTTTGTTTTTTATTTGCTTGATCGAAACTTAATTCACCATATGTTGGAACTTGGAAAAAGAAAGTTACCGAGTGTTCCAAGAATCATTTCGCCAGCGGCACGGGTGTTAGGGTCACGAATGCGACGGTAACTTTTTCCGGAGGCTTCTGGGAACCCGACAGCCGGAGGTGGTAACGGCCCGGTTGGCCGTACATTTGCGGGAAATTTGTCGGGTTAGAATAATGAAATTGAAAAAGGAAAAATATTGTAACAAAAAGGACTGTTATGGTGGAAGCCCAAATGAAAGGAAGAATGGATCACTTGTAATAAAAAATACGCCAACTAATATACCCAAAAAACACGCGCCGAATATGTATAAACATTGCGTCAAATTAAAGCCCAATAAATATTTTCCGCACTTACTCCTTTTCTTTTAAGAAAATAAAAAACGAAATATATTAAAGTTCAATTAAAAAATCACCGAATATAATTAAGATAAAAATAAGTCTTTGAAGTTATTAATAAAAGTGTTCAGTTTTAATAAACAAACATCTCGTTATCCAATTAGATTCTTAAGTTTAGATAATTTTTTAGACAGTAAATTTGAAAATTAATTATTTTTAATAGATGAAGGATTGTATATGTTAAATTATTTAATTATGCTATGTGTACATAAAAAATTAAATTTTAAATAAGTTATTTGTATAAAATATGTGTTAAAATATAAAATGCGTATTAAAAATGCATTAAATAACTCATAAATTTAAACATAAATACATAATGATTTTGATAGATGATTTTTAATGGACATATAATATTTTTTTTAACATTATTTTAGCCTAATCCTGCATAAAATTAATTTTTAAGCAAATGAGAATTTTTTAACGTGTTAGTAATTGGGCGTAAAAATGAAGCAAACTTAACTCCTACTGGGCTTAAGACAAACGCTAACAAGAGGATATATAAAGGCCATACATTTGGGCTTCAAAAGCAAGTTGCAATTCCTCCATACACTTGTGACCCACCAAATTAAAACCCATGTCCATTCTTTCCCCCTTCCTTGTTCTTTTTTCTCTTTTTGGGTAAACCATGCTTCCGTTTTTCTTGGTAGTCGACTGTCACCATCATCATTAGCTTCTACTTTTATGTGAATGTCCGGGCACGGCCACCCTCACGGTTACCACCGTGGCGCTGGAGGCGGCGGAAACTCGTCCCGGAAAAAGACGCCGCAGTAGCTTTAGAACGCACGCCAAAGCTTAAATGCGTTTCATCACGTTTTCCCCTTCAAGAATGCAGAAGGCTCTCTTGCTGTCCAGTCTAATTCTTGCAAAACTTTAATGCATTTGCTTCCCTCGCTTCACCGTCATATGATCACAGGAAAGGAATATTTTTCACCAAGAAAATAGATAAGGTAGAGAGAGAATTAAGTGTTTTAGTTCAAGGAATTTGATGTTACTAAGTAGTTAAGTTTCTAATACGATCTCTTTGTCTATAAAATAATATCCTACCTTTTTTTTGGCTTTGTAGGTGAATTCTTTTGTGCATTGCTTTATTAGGGCTCGGACAATCTCTTGTGCTGTGAACATTACGGTTTGTTTTCATGTTTGATATTTTAGTTTATTTTTGGAGTTAGAGATGATTATAGTAAAGTCAAGAACACTGAGTGGTTTTTTTCTGTTTTTCTTTTCAGTGAATTTGGATATCGAATTGTTTGTTTCGTAAGTAATTTCTAGAATTTTGGTTATCGTTTGTTTTTCTTGATGAAAACTTTATGAACTTGTTTTGATAACTTCTTGTGTCAGCAATCAAGGACTCAAGGAGGAGCATTGCTTTTCTTTTTTCTGGGCATGACGCAAGTTATATACAAGGGAAAGGGTATTTTGAAGAAAATTTAGGTTTGGAATGAAGAAAAAACTGGTATTGTTGTTAATTAATTTGTCAGTTAGTTTGTGTTTGTTTTTAATACCGCATATTACCATGGGCGTTGACATTCGCATCATTTGCTTGGATATCTTACACCATATATGATCTCTGGTTCTCTGAATTAGCAAAGAAGAAGTCATAGTACAAACATTTCAAAGACGAGTTTTTCATGAATCCTGTACTGTAAGTTGTTGAAGGGGTGCTGGTATTTTCATGGTATCATTGCAGACCTATCAACCTGTTATTATAATAATTTAAATACTTATGTAAGCAAGGGTACTTGTTAGGGGGATCAAAAGATGCCTTAATCCTGATTATATCAAAATTCAAAAGTTAATAAATGCAAATTGTCAAATTAATCTGTAAGTTGTCTCCATTAACATGCTCAATTTTAATATGATTGCTTGATAAATTTGTAAGTTGGTTTTATAGTTTCCTTTTGGGGATTAGCATGATAAATGCCTAGTCAAGCCTGTATATATTTACTATTTAACAACTAGCCTTGGTGTAAATTTGTTTAATTTAGTTTCCTATATTTTCCTTGCATCTTTTTCTTTGCACCTTTGACATGCGAATTAGAAAGGCCCCCTATCTTTTGAGTGTTTTTACTGATTGTTCTTCTACTAGATTTAATTTTTTTTTAATGATTTTTTATTACTTTGTCAATTGTCCTATGTGATTAATAATTTTGTTTTCTGTGAAGAGGACAAAAAATAGCTCTAAGAACATTGCTTGGAAGTTGGAACCACACTTGTGTATGCAAACTTCTTGTCATTTCCTTTAGTATTTGAGTGGCACTTTTAATTCTTTGTTTAGCAAGTGTTGATGTTCTTACCTCCACTGTAACATCTTTTGCCTTAGAACCCTAAACTGTTCTGCAGCTAGAACCATGAGACTTTTCTCTCTCCTTTCATTCCTCTCACATATCATTCTTGGACATCTGCACATGAGACAAGGTAAGAGACATTTTATTAACAGATTAATGCCAAATAGGAACAGGAATGTTGTACTTATAACTGGCACTCATTTTTCGCTTTTCTTCATTTGTTTCTTCTTTTTTTTGCCGCCAAAAGTAGGTGCCCGTAAAAATCCAACCAATCTATTGGTGGAGCTAGTAGGTGTGTGGAGACTAAAATCTCATCAAATGGTAGGTGTCCAAGTTGGATGCCAATTTTAGGGGATACAAAAAAACATTATTTTTTCAATAATGTTATCTTAAAGGAAAGTAAACTTATGGTAATAATGTTATACAGCATCTGTAAAGGAAAGTAAAGGGTTTCAGCACAAGCAGCCCCATTCAGTGACTGAAATATGGAACTATGTAAAAGAGATTGGAGGTAGATTCTTGCACAAGCTTTCAAGAATATATGGTAATAATAATTGTACTTTGTACTATATTTCAATTAGTATTTTAGATTAGTCCCCAGAGTTTCAAGAATTTTATTTGTCTTACCGATTTATCCTCCACAAATTTGAGTTCCTATACATTTCACTTATATGTTCAATTTGATGTGAAACCAACATTTCTAAATGTACAGATTGTCCATTGCATTACTGTAGTGTATTATTTTCTAATGATGTCCACTATTTAGGTGTTCAGTAGCCATTTGGACAAGGTGGTGATGATGCCTGTTTTGTAAAAAGAAGAAGAAGAGTGAGCAGTGAAGGTGAATGGTGTTTCAACATGAAAAATATGTTTACCTTGCCCATGCCTTTAGTAACTATATATAAAACAATTTGTTTGAGCATCTTAATGTGGCTTTATATAGTTTCATTTTCATGTTATAACCATTGTAGCTGATATAAAATTTTTGTTTGATGATTATTCCTAAACTTTGTTTGTTTTCTAAGGATGATCTCCACATTTGCAATTTATCTTTTCTGGTTGTTAGTAAACTTTGGTTCATGGCCAAATGTTTATTATCATTCTGTTGGTTTATGTTTTGAACTTTCAGCAGTTAACATGTTATACATTTACAAAATGATGTTTAGGAATATGCTTTTGAATGATTTTGCTCACTTGAAAATGGTCATCCTAATCATTATTAAAACTTATCGTGATAGTTGATAGTGGAGATGTTACATTCTAATATGCCTTCTTTTTGTAGTAACTAGTAACTACTATTGTCTCATTTCGTCTCTCTCGTGTCTGTTTATGTGGAGATTGCATTCTAAGTCTAGTAGGTTTTCTTTGGGTTTATACAGCCAAGTGAGTATTTTAACTAAGACTTGATATTGAAAGATTAAGGTTGTGTTTATTGCTTTTTTATTATCACTTTTGGTTATATAGGTGAACTATACTACCGATAAGATATGATTATATATGTGAATTTTCTTTGTGGCTCACATCATTTTCTGGCGCAGCCGCGCAGGGGATATGCATGGTTGGGCTGTCAACTGCAGAGATTACTAGCTGCGTCATACAATGGGATTACTGGTATTCCACTGCTCACTCCCCGTAGGTAACAACAATACTATCTATCGCAGAAACTTTTACTTTGGTATTACATGTCTAGGACACTGCCAATTTGGAGACTGACTTTAACCTTATCTCAATTCTCAATTTCAATATCATTACTAAGCATGTTTTGACCGTTAGTTGCAACTAGCAGACTTAATCTGCCACCATAACTCTAATTCAACTAAACATCATCTAACCGAATTTTTTTTGAAGTCTTTTATTAGGAAAAGGAAATCAAGTTCAGCTTTTTCTTATTTAAATTTCATTTCATTGTTTCAACCAGAATTGGAATTGTAGCCACAGGTTGTAGCTAGAAAGAAAAATTTATATGTATTTTATTAATTGCACACTTCATAGTGCTATATGCTCATTTTTTTTAATAGCACTGCTACTTGAATGAGAATGACCTTATCAGCTCATTCAGCTGCATTTGGAATAGTGCTTGCGCAACATGACCTCCAAAATTAATACTACCTAGATGACTATATGTTTCAAACATCCTAGATGACTATTGACTATATTACACCAAACCGAACTACTTAGGTGTTCTCCATTTTTTAGGGATCAAGAGTTTTCTATTTTTGACAGTGATTATGCCAAAATTTTATCTGCTTCTGCTGCAGCTGTTTCTGGGTTTAGTGGGTAGGTCCAATACTTCTGGAGAAGTATGCAGAAAAAATGGATCTAACAGACCAAAAAATAAAATAAATAAAGAGAACAAATGGTGCTAGAAGAAAAAGAGCCATCAAAAAGTGAGGAAGTTGGAATAGTTTACAAAAATTAGCATGTTTAGATTGGAAGAAGAATTAATCTTGGAGGAACAGGAAGAGACCGCCATGCTCTAAGAGATTGTCCCAAAGCCTCAAGATTGTGGGTTCACCTAGTTAAACCAGAAGGTCTCTATAAATTTGTAAGAACCTGGCATTATTGAATTGGAAAATGTTGAAGTTACACTGAATAGAGATAGTGATGGCTGAGAATTGTAGAGCCAGCCTCTCTCCTAAGCCTAGTCTGATATATTCCACTCTTTTTCGGTTTTTCCATACCCTCTCACTACTTCTCACAGCCCTTTATAGTTCCCACCTCTCTCTCATAACAGAATGTGCACTCTCTCTCACTCACTTCCCAACTAGGCAAGTCAGTTACAAAACCCACCCTAGCCCATATTTCACTCAATTACAATTAAGTCCCTAATTTCTCTAATTAGCTTGGTACGTAATAGATTACTTCAGACCCCAATTCCAGGATTGAATCGATCTAAAGCATAAAAGAAGATTTGGGGAGAGATAATTAAATTATGTGGAAAGATATCTTCATCACTTGCTGGAGTCACGGGTACCGGAGAAACCAAGAAGTTCACAATCAGAACTAACAGTGACCACCACAAGCAGAAAAAACTCCTCAAGCATATACAGCAAATGGGGGAAGCTTTTCAGCACAGGGGACCTGGGGTTAGCGGCATGTGGGATGGGTTCTAATGAATGATCAAGGAAAGTGGATGGGAGGCGTCTCTTGCAATGTTGGGTTTTGCTCAGTCTTCAAAGGCTGAATTATGGGGGATACGCTGGGCTTAGAATGGCATGGACAATGGGAGAAGAATCACTGTCAACTGCGATTCCTCATCCATCATAACTCAAATCAGAAAGCCAATTGTGAGCTTCACAAATACCCCCAATCCACTGGTCTGTCCCATAGAGGAATAGAAGCAGAAAGAGTGGAGGCTGCTGTATAATCACACATATGCTGGCTTCCATTTTTGGGATAAATCCTCCCAGGGAGGTAACTAAGATCTTGTATGAGCATGAAAGAGGTATTCACAGGAAGGATTGATTTTAGGTTGGTTTATTATACTATCTACAACTATTTAAATTGTCCTGACAGTCCAGAACAGGGTGTTTGAAACCATTTTCTGAAGCAGTTTTTTACTTCATTGAACTTCACTACTTTTCATATGAAAAGATGAATTTTAACTGTCATAGTTTTATTTAAAAATATTAGATCTATGCGGGTATCCTCTTTTAGGTTTTCTTGCATTGACTTGGGAATTTTATTTTGAGCTTCTTATTCCCTCATTTGGGAAAACAGCTTCTTCGAAGTAGCTTAGTACTTTCTTTCAAATGATAAGGAACCTAACTAATTGGAAAGTTTGGAATTATGCTACTCTAGCTGGATATTAGATCATTTTTTTAAACCATGTGTAACTATTTATGTGTTTATCGTATAACGGGTCATATTCATAACCAAATTGAGAATTTAAGTGTTAAATATGGAAAGATTTCCACAAGTGCCGTATGTGTTGAAAATTCAGTAATGGCTAGTTGGCTACTAATATGATGATGCATGGATTATTTAGTCGAATGCTACTTTTCCGAAGTCAGGAGTAAACAAAGAAATTACAGGAACACTGAAATTTCTCCCGCAAGTTCCGTATGGAACTGATTTTGTGTGAAAAATACATGCAACATGAATCAGGTGCTAGCCTAACTGGATGGCAGTATACACTTCAGAAATGCTATATGTTACCTTTTTTTTTTTTTCAATTAAATCCAATCAAATTAGACAATAAGACTTGGGTAAGTGAGAGATGGGAATGATTTTTGTGGAAGTTAGACTAATTTAGTTGGACTTGATTGACGAAAAAAACTTGTACGGATAGCAGTATAGCACTATTTTTCGTGGAATAAGTTTATGGCAGATTTAGGAGTCAAGTAGTAATAAAATTATGTTACGGTATCTTATTGGAAACAAAATTCACTCTATTATGTTGACGTTTGTAACATCCCAAGCTAGTAGCACGATATTGTCTATTTTGACTTGTAGGGATGCTAATCTCTCACTCACCTAGTTTCACGGGTTTGTTTTTTATGAGACACAAGCACATCAAAACGCAATATGCTAGGGAGAGGTATCCACATTCTTATAAGGCATGTTTCGTTTCCCTCTCCAACCGATGTGTGTTCACACTGACTCATAGATGTTAAGTGATTTCCTTAATTATAAAATAATTGTGGAGAAATAATCAGTAATCAGCAACCGCACACAACTTATAGAGGAAATGGTTATGCCAACAGTTAGGACAGTGAGTGATAAGCATAAAGCAATTTTGTTTTAATATTTGTTATGTAAAAAGTAAGACAAATGGCAAAGAAGTTGACTTGTGAAGCAGGAAATTTTATAATTTCCACAAGGCTCGTGATTGAGGAGGCAAGCAAGCAACAGCCAACAGCCAATCCATCCCCGGAAACTGCACGGTCCCTACTAACAACTAACAAGTAACAACTCACTTTTATATCCTTAAATATTCCACACCACAATCCACACTTTCTATTATTACTTTTCCATCACTCTACTCTCTACTCTATTTCTTCCTCTTTATATAAACAAGAGTGATCCTCCTGTATATTATTAATAATATTTAGGCCATATTATTATGTTCTATATTTATATGACCATGACCACGGTAGTGGCACCACAACCCTCTTCTTCTTCAATTTCATCTTCTGTCGTATTGGAAATCAGTGTCATATCAATAGAAGGCCTCAATAACTACACTTCACTCTTAAGCCCCACCATAAGGCCCTTCATCACCATCACCAGGCTGCCAACACAAACCCATCTAGCCACCATGGAAAACGGTGGTGGATTAGGGCTAGGGTTAGGCCCAACACCGTTTCGCGTGACGGTGGATCCAACCTTCTTTACGGATGGGTATTCGTGCCTACACCTTCAGCTATTCAACAAGAGGAGGATTGTGGGCCCGGCCCAACTCGGATGGTGCGTGATTCCACCTTCCGACATTGGCCTCCTCCCTCCCACTTCTGTTAGCTACCTAAGTTACCGGCTACGGGCTACAGACGGTTCCAGGGGACAAGCTATCATCAACATATCTGTCAGATTGGATAGGCTTCCATGGGTAGACACGTCCGTGGACGCGTGTCACACTGTTATTGGCATACCAGTGACGGCCGTTCGGAATTGCCCAACTTGATTGTGCAGCCAACACCCACACCCACACCACCATGATTAACAGATGATCCGTATGAATATAGAGTATACAGTATAAGCTTTTGTTCGATTAGAAGTTTTCCTTTAATATTGGTTAAACCATTATCATGTACTTATCAATGACACAATGTTTATACTTGAATTCCATGTGCGAATATAATCTTTGATGTAAAAAGAAAAAAAGCGTAGAGACTAATTGGATTAACTTTATAAATTTTGCTATTGAAATTACAAATATATATATATATATATATATATATATATATATATATATATATAAAAGAAGAAAAAATAGAAACAAA
>JASCZI010030769.1:20431-33340 GCA_036250425.1 Stylosanthes scabra
ATTGCGGATGCCTTGGCAAAATTTGCTATATGTAACGGGATTCATCATGCTGATTGGCTCCAACCTTAGGATGATCTTAAAGTTCTTCTCCAACATGACATACAATAGTGTTGTGTGATTAATTGCTGCCATGCAGCTCGTTTCTTTTTCTTTCTTTGTTATTTTAGTCACCAAAAAAAATCTGGCAAAGTAATATTTGCCAAAAAGAGAGTTTTCCAGAGAAGAAACAAACTGATGTCATGATATGCATCTAAAACTTTTCAATTTAGCAATAAAAAAATACAATATATTATAACATACAAAAATCATTATTTATAATTGAGATAAATATATAATTTGAAGAGTTTGGTGTCACTTGTTTATATAGGAAGATCTCAATCATTCATTTTGAATGAAGATTACAAGTTGAATAATGATTAAGTTTCAGAATCATTATTGGTTTTTAAAACTAAATATTTGTTATAATTAATCCGGTTTAATTGATTTAAACATGTAATGAATGTGGTTTGGTCCCTAGGTTCAAGCTAAGGATGAGGCACTGGGAATTTCTAAACAATATTGCAATGGAATTGCTTGAACTTTGTTTGTCTATGAATTGAAGTTACATATATATGTATGTAGTACAGTGTTGCTTTGTCAGTCCTCCAGATTGGCATGAGTAAAAAGTGCCTCTCTGAAGTTCAAATAAAAGTGACTCCAGCTTTAATTTGGCCACTACCCCCAATGAAAAAAGTGGTTTGTTCCTATTTATCATCATCACCTTCTCCTGAAGAATGCTAATATGCTTAAGCCAGCAAGGATTACAGCTCCAGCTGCAACCACACTATATGTTGAGGGCCGCATTAAACTTGTGTTTGCCAACAATTTCTTTACACTTGAGTCTCTTTGGTTATCATTTAGCCCCGAGTACTCTAAATGCAATCTTAATCCCTATAAAATCAATTCAAATTCAACTCAAACTTGTAAATAAATAGAGATCCCATATTGAAACTTTGGATATATGTGAAGCACCATACATACCTTTAAACCAGCTGTCTTTGCGTGTTCCACAGCTGCAGCAAGATCACTGTCTGAAGCTAGTACAATTTTATCATGTTCTTCGTCTTCATACTACAAACCAAAAAGTAAGGGAAACAATGAAACTTTATATAACACTAACTTGATGTTATATATCAGCATAAATTTGGATATCTTGAAACATACCATAATCTGGGGCAGGTAATGATCAGCGTCAATATCATTACCAACTTTCTGGGAAATGGAAGCTATAACCTCTGTCAAGCTCCGAGTATCTAAATATTCATCAATATACATCAAAAACACACTCAAATTGATAATCTAGAAGTGACTTTGATGTGAAATATGGGCGCAGCTACTATATTATGAGATATATAGTTGACATACCGCATGTGAATCTATGCAGCCTGCCTTTCCTATCTTGAACTTTGAAAGAAAATGCTTGCTGCAGCATGCTTGCTGCATTAAAAGGAGCGGATCTTCCTATTTCTCTTCCCTCAGAAGCAATTTTCAAGGAGCTATCACTGGAATGCCATTAAAGATGTATGCATATATGTAAAATACACATACAATACGAAGAAAATAGGAGTTTATGATGTTTATTTTCAATAAATTAATGCATATAGAAGATAATCGACACCTTCGCGAATCCTCATCATCGTCATCATTTGGACTACTTAAGGATATGGCCGAATCCCAAAACTTTTGTATCATGGAGTCGGCAGATTCAGTGTTCAAATTGGCAGTATTTCCAACCTTAAGAGAGAAAATTATCCTGCCATTAGAAATAATTTTTTTTTTCTAACAGTAATAATAGAAGCATGATTAATATCCTGTTTGTAGTGAAGGAACAAGCTGAATTGCTAGATTGCCGAAAAGCTCAAGAAAATAATAGATGATAATATATGGAAGTAGCAAGCTAGTACTTAAAAACATTTGAAGATCACATTGATGACATGAAAAGTATATGCTTATTGACAAGAAGCAGCACACCTGACCAGCTGTTGCGATAGCAGCATGGGTAATATGTATCACATCAAGAATAGCAACAACAGTGCCATCTGCTTTTAACCAACCAAATCAGAAACATAACAATCTTAGAACCAATGAAAATAACATCGTTTGATTCCTTTGTAGATCCAGCTCATGAATTACTAATTACCTTTATCAAGCACTGGAAGATGCAGAAATTTTCCATCTTGCATGGTGTGAAGTGCATCAACAATCGCTGTGTCAACTTTTGCACATTCTGGATTTGGAGTCATGGCCTGTGTTTATATGTATTGGGATGAATAATTTACATGAAACAGAAGAGAAAAAATAAATTAAAAGAAGAGAAGGATTCTTATATGATTAAATATTATATGTGACTAGATAGATCATCACGTACCTTGTCAACAAGAGTTGTTGATGCAGGAAGATTTTGCGCTATTACTCGCATCAAGATATCCTTTGAACTGAAATTGGTAGTAGCCATATCATATAGTCCATAAAAATGATACTAATAATTATGCAGAGAATTCAGAGAATAAAGTGGTTATGAATACTTACGTGAGGATACCACAAGGTTTGTCATCAACCGTGACAACAGCACAACTGACACGAAGTTCAAGCATCTTCTTTGTCGTTGCCAAAACTGTGTCTGTTGGCGAAACTATTATAACCCTGAAAGGTGCCAGAATCTGCTACATTAACTTGAATTGCTGGTAGCTAGGTAAGAACTCCAAAATAGAAACGAAACACAAACAAATAAAAGGGCAGGTTATTAAATTCAAACATCTAAAGGTAATTACCTACTTTGATTTCTCAGGAATGATAGTAGACAAAGAGGGCTTGAATATCTGATCCCGAAGAGTTTCCAAGAATGAGGAATTGGAGCCTGCATAGATGTTAAGTCAGCATGAAACTAAACAGATAATGTAATCTACCTAGCTAATTAAATAATGAAGATACTCTACAAACCAGAAGCAGATGATCCCCAGTGTTTTTCGATACCTTCAACAGCCGCTGCAATTGCCTTTCCTTTCTCGGCTGCCCTTTCAAGACGAGCAATGGCATCATACAAACACTTAGCTATGTCAAGTATGGCAACAACTTCTCCATTTTCGACCACAGGTAAATGTCTGAATTTTCCTGATGTTTATATATACAAGATTATTATATTATATGAAACAGCAAAGCAAATGCAGCTAGCATGAAAAATGAATGATGTAACAACCTTGAACCATCTTTTGGAGTGCTTCCACAGCAAGAGTATCAGAGAGGACGAACACTGGATTCCTTGTCATAACCTTGGAAACAGGTGTCTCATCGAGATTAACCTCGCGTGCAATAACTCTTGTTGCTATATCCTTCATCAAGTTATTAGAGGAATAATGAAGTGCATGTTAATTAATTGCAAGGAGGTGAAGAGAATAAGACGGAGCAGCGAGTTCAAGGTCAAGTGTAGGTACCTTGTCGGTGAGGATTCCACAGAGCAAAGCATTAGAATCAGTTAGCAAAAGAGAATCGACTTTGCGAGCAGCCATACGACGACATGCTTCGGAAATGGTGGTTGAATCGGGGACTGTCAATGCTCTTGAAAGTCTTAACGACCTCACAGTTCGCTCTCCCCTGTTCCAAGTAATTAGATTCATTCGTGGTTAAGTAATTAATTAAATTAAACAAGGTGAAATAGAGAGAACATACGTGCGTTGAGGCGTAAAGGATTTTCGAATATCAGGGGAGGAAACCTCAGAAGAAAAGTTCTTCTTCTTCTTAGTGCGAGAGGGACTGTTGGTCAATGAGGCACTCCTTCGGCCGTGATTTGCCATGTTTGATGAGATGGAAGGATTGTTGCATTGAAGACAAAAGGATAGATTGAGAGGGAAAAGTTGGTGCAGCCAAAAATAAACAATACAAGACAAAGACAAAGACGGGAGAGGAGACGTTGAAGGCTATTCCCATGGCGCCAATACCATTCCACCTTTGTAGGACACACCAACTACGCTCCGCTCTACACCTATTACTCTCAAATTCTCAGCCCTCCAAATAATTTCCCTTCATTTCCTTACGCCTTACCCTAAAATGCTACTCCTGCATGTATCCTGTCCTATCACTCTATCACTTACTAAACTCATTCTCTTGCCTTCACCCTTTACTTTCATGTTAATTCTTCCAAATTACTCTTCTTATATATAATAATAACATCCAACACTAAGATCAAATTTCCTCATGCTCCTTCAATCTCAATAAAAAGCACCATCATATACTATCACATTCACGATGACTCACGCACCAACATAATATCTTCCTATATATTACTTAGCTTTATCATACCTGACTCAAAAATCATCTCCATCGAGTTCTTTCCTTTTCTTCGAACTAGATTGCTCATTATGAAACTATGGGGTGAGTTTGGTAATGCTTTTCGGAAGGGTGCTTGTGCTTTGGTAAATAAACAAGATGATGTACTTGTGTTTGTGCTTGCAGCTTTTAAAAGATAAGGGTGTGTCTTATGCTTATCAAAATTGAAAAGTCCTATATAACCTTATTTATTAATAAATATCCACATTCATTATTAATTTCATATATGTTATGATCATTTTAAATTTTAAAGCCATTTTATCAAACACAATTATTATTGCTTGTGCTTATTAAAAGATCATTTTTATTTGATTTTACTAAACACATATGCTACGGCTTTTAAAAGACAACTTTCATAAGCTACTTTCGAAAAGTAAAAGCTTTACCAAAATCACCCTTATTCTAATTACAAATTAGCTACAGATTGAAAACAAAATCGGATAAAATAGATATTTCTGCATAGTTTTTATTTGATGGACAATGCCAATGACAAAGGGATTTAATTGGAATACAATCATACATTCATACTGATGGGGAAATTTCTTAGTGTTATCTAATTTATGTACTTATCATACTTGATGTTATAGTAAATTCTTTTGCCAATCATTGTATTTAATGGTTAACAATATAAAATAATTTTTGCATTGTCAATGTATAATTGTATACTTGTAAAACTATACAAGGGTAAGAGTAGTGGAGACTATATAAGATCATGAGGTTGGAAGAAGGAACGGCAAATAATAGAAGGATTTAACTAATAAGGATTTCTTTGTTTCAAAGGTGTATATTAAAATTGTTATAGTAAATACTAAATAGTACATTTTTTTTTTGGTATTAATATAGTAAATTATACATATATATATTGGTATATTAAATTATATATATTCATTATATAAATTTTGTTTTTGGTAAGACATAAAAGTTTTTTCTTATTAACTAAACCCAAAATAAGAATGACAATTTTCCGGAAACAGGAAGCAAGGAAATCCAGTGATCCAGATGAAGAGGGCCCAATATTTACTCGTGTAAGGAACGGCCCATAAATGCGAAATGGAGTATTGCTTGGGATAAATTTAACGGGTGATCTCAAAACCCAATTCCCGAGAGAAGAGAGGGCAATGCATCGTAGCCGTGGAAACCCAAATAAATAAATGGATTGGACACGTTTAACGGTGCAGTCACACGCGAAGCAAGCGCTTTCGCTCCCTTCCCAATCGCTTGTGTGCCCCACCAACACTCCATCACTCAAACTCAAACTCCAACTCCAACTCCCAACCCTTCCGTGTCCGTGTCTTCTAGTAAGGCCAATACTCTTCCTCTCTCTTAATAACCACACACTTCTAACCCTCTTTCTTCTCGATCATCCTAAGATATATGGCGGATTGGGGGCCCGTGGTGATAGCTGTTGTGCTCTTCGTGCTGCTGAGCCCGGGCCTCCTCTTTCAGATTCCCGGGAGAGGAAGAGTGGTCGAGTTTGGGAACATGCAAACCAGTGGGGCTTCCATTATGGTTCATGCCATCATCTACTTCGGTCTAATCACCATCTTTCTCATTGCCATCGGCGTTCACATCTACACCGGCTAAGGCTAAAGGGTAACCTAACCCTCAATCGATACACACATGGATCTATTATTGTGCTAGATCTCAATGTATTTTTATTTTTATTTTAATATCTCTGCTTCGTACGTACGCCTCTTAAGTCTTGTACTTTATTCGTATTTGTATTTTGTATGTATCTAGATTTCTGGGCACAACATCACGTTCCTCTTTTTATTTCTGCTACTTGATATTACTTTTCCGTAGTCAGCTTCGCAAATCATATCTCCCAAAAAGAAGAAAGAAAGTAGAGAAAAAGGGATAAGGATGATACTCTATCTTTCTGTGACGTAATGATCCATCACATTTATTGCTGTGTGACGGTGGATTTGTTTTCTTCAACATATCTCCCAATCTTGGACTTATTATGTGCTCAACTTTTTCCAGCTTTTTTCCAATATTATTATTGCTCATCTCAAAGCTTTGCTGTTTTACAAAAGCTTGATATTGAAAAAAAAATAACGCTACTCTTTTAATAGGTTACACCTATATAAAAATGTAATTATTATAGCAGACCATAAAAGTGGAGGGTTGTTAACGGTATTGAAGTAGCGAAAATGTATGTCATGTACAAATCGTTGGGAAAATACGTCTTGAATTGTTTTATTTTATTCATATTCTTCTTTATTTTCTTAATTTGTGTACACGATTTTAATTGAACAATTATTTGCAATCACAACCAGTTAAATGTCATTTTAGGCAGCTCATGTATGCGTGGAAAAGAAATGTAGATGAATTTTATGGGAATTTTTTAACGTCTTATTTTAACAAATCTGATGAGGATTTTTTTATCAATTTCATAATTTTCTCAAACGCTAAATTAGCAATAATCTACAATAATTATAATTTTTCATCAATTTAATAATAATTTTAAAATACATAACAAAAAGAAATTTTAAAAATTAAGGTTAGAAAAGAGAGCAGAGGGAGTGAGGTCGTCGCCAACTTGCCGGTGGAGCTAAGCTTGAGGACGTGAGATGAGCGAGGACCAGAGGAAGACAGAGCTGAGCTTGAGGACGTCCGGTGCGAGCTGACCAAGAGCAAAGGAATACATAGGGCGGAGCGAGACTGATTGAGGACGTTGACGGTGAAAGTTGAGCGACAATGATGGAGTGTTGTGCCGCCAATGCCGTTGAGACTCACTTGATAGGAAGTGAATGCCCACCAATTCAAAATCTTTTGTAGACCCGCCCCCCTACCCCATTGTGATTAGCTCCATAGAAGCCTAGAATTAGCCACCAGGAACCATGTCATAATCACTTAATTGGTTAAATAGTAATATTAGGTGTATATTTATTTTTGTGGAATCAAATTTAATCAGTTTATTTTTTATATTAAATAGAAGATATTTTTGAAAAAAATTAGAATGAAACCAGAAAGCTAAAATATTCTTTGATATTATTGAATTTTGAACCTTAATTTATACAAGGTGTGATAGCTAATACATAGCTAAAAAAGAGAGTGAAGGAACTTAGTTATGATTCTCATAACAAAAAATAGCTTTGCTCTCACTTACTATTTATTCTATTGCCCTCCCCCAAACTCATGGTACACGAATTGTAACTTTGAGTTTGATACAAAATCTGTCAAAAGAAGGGAACATGAAAAACATGCAATTTCCCTTGATTTACACTTTCTCTTACAAAGTGCAAATTGAGTTCGAGTTTCAAATATAATTTCAATATCAAATAGCACATCAAATAATAGGTTTACATATTAAATACCATAAGGACTTGGGTGCTTGAAATTAATGTACCATATTCTGGTTCAAATTAGAGGTGTTTCGTTAAACAAAAAAAAAAATAAAATTAGAGGTGTTTCAATACTTTCAATCTCAACAAAACTGAGGTAGTTAAGGCAGCGTTTGGTTTCCCCTCCAGGGACTGAGACTGGAAGACTGAGACTGAGTATTGTGTTTGATTTACAGAGACTGGAACTAAAATTTCAGTCTCAGTCCCCAAAATTTCAGTATTTTCAGTACCTCCAAATTGAAGAGACTGGGAGACTGAGGACTGAAACTTTAATAATATTTTTTTATTCAAATACTCTCAATCAACATTATAGTTTCCAATACTAACTTTTATTTTTGCTTCATCAATTTAGTTTAATCTCTATCTCTCAGTCTCTGTCTCTAATTAATTTTAAACCAAATACAATACACAAACCTATTTTAATCTCAGTCTCTAAGTCTCAGTCCCCAGTCTTAATCTCTCAGTCTCAGTCTCTCTCCCAAACGCAGCCTAAAAGCTGGATAACGGCTGGGGTACTTAATTTCCCTTGGTTATGTCCTTGGTTATGTCTTTGGTGAATCTTTTTGAATGAAATGTCTTTTGTGAATGTAACTGCGATAGTGGCATTTTTTTTCTGGGTGTACAGTGGCACTTGTTTTCCTGTGTGTGTATTGCATTATGGATGTTGGACCATATTGTATCACATTTGGTATTTCCCACGTTTTGCTCTTACCTTGATGTTTTCTTACTCGAAAAAAAAATTTTATTTTTATTGTTTTAAATTATAAATTAATATTTCCGAAAATTTCCATGCTTTTTAAAGCATAAATGAAAATTAGAGTAAATAGATTTTTTTTTTCTTTTTTTTGGGTGCGTGTTGGGGAGGGGATCTATATTTATTTTTGTTTGTTTTTTTAATACATATTTTAAATCTTATATTAGGTTTGCTCCTCCTCCCTTCCCTTGACTCCTCTCAACTTGTCTTTATTGGGAGAAAAATATTATATATTTATTATGTTTATTTTGGGAGAAAAATAATAATAAAAACTAAAAAGAATAGAGTGCAAGAGTAGGCAAGCAATTGGGCTAGGGTAAAATTGAACAAATTCATGGGTACGGGTCTATAGTGTTAGCCCACCTTCTGAAACCACATATTGGGCTTAAAGTACCCGGTTCCTCTTGGAAAGCCCACACACACTCCCCCTTCCTCTCTCTGAGAGTCACACCACCACCTCCGATTCCGCACTCACACTTCTCTCTTTCACTGCGTGTCTCATGGCGACTCTAGCACGCTTCTCTAGAAGAGCCCTAAGGACTGCTCACGCAATAGCAAACCGCCACGTGGAATCGCCGCAGCTGCTGCACACAGCTGAGCGCGCTTTTGCGACGCAGGCACCCAATTCCATAACTCCATCGCCGGATCGGGTGAAGTGGGACTACAGAGGCCAGAGGAAGATAATCCCTCTGGGCCAGTGGCTCCCGAAGGTCGCTGTCGATGCCTACGTGGCACCCAATGTCGTCCTCGCCGGACAAGTCACCGTCTGGGACGGTTCTTCCGTTTGGCCCGGCGCCGTCCTCCGCGGCGATCTCAACAAGATCACCATTGGATTCTGTTCCAACATTCAGGAGCGCTGCGTTCTTCACGCTGCTTGGTCTTCTCCCACAGGTTAGGTTATTTTCCCCCTTTTTTATTTGTCTGTTAGGTTAATGCCGTTTTTATGCCAACATTGAAATCATAATCCCCCTAATATAATGTCTTGCAGCTGAATTACGCCCTAAAATTTTTATACATTATTGTATTCACATCGAATCTGTATCTTTTTTACTTGTAAATATGCTTGATGTTATATCCTCTGCAACACTTGTAATGCCATGTGCTTTCATGGGTTCATTTGATGATTCGTTTTAATATCTCTTAGTGGTTGGCACATAATCATCTATACTTATCAATAAATTAGTTAGCATTTGATTTATTCTTTCTATTTCACGATTTCATGGATTCTTAGCTTCTAATAGTAGTCATTTTCCCCCATTTCCAGTTGCTTCCTTTCCTTTCTTGACTATTATGTGTCATTGTGCCTCTTAACTCTTGAGAAGCTGGAGTACAATTGTATCATGTAACTTATTAGCTGAAATGTGCCTCGATATGAGCTTCTAGTATAAAGCCATTAATTTGCCTTTAGCAGGGGAAAAAGCATGTAACAACTTTTGGTATCATCTAATACTTTATTTCCTATTATATATACTATTTAATTGTTGAATTCTTTGCTGCTGTTGGTGTTTCTGGTGGAAGTACAAAACTTCAGTTTCCATAATTGCTTAGAGATTTTCAAGTTTGTTGTGTTAATTGTGTTGCATATACTCTATAACTCTAATACATCGTAGATTTCCAAGTTCCTGCTTTCCATTTTTAAGAATCTACTTTGAAGTCTTGATAAAGAAATGTGGATAAGCCATATATAAGCTAAAAATTGTCGATTTCTATCATATTATTGTTCCGATAAAGAAATCTGGATAAGGGAAAGGGGGTGATTGATTCAGTTACTTCACTTTTGAAGGCTTGATTCTTTTACAGTGTTGCATTAAATGAGTTGACACACTAAGGTCTATAGAAGCTACCATAAGGAGAATATATTTGATGGAGGGTACTCCAAGCTAATGGTATGGGGAGGCCAAGAAAAACTGTAGCATGGTTTGATAAGACATCAGAGAATCATTTGATCCATGTCTAATCAACCCCATCCGGTGGAATAAGATTTAGTTGTTGCTGTTGCTGCTGCTTAGATATTTGTGAATGTATTGCTTATTTATTGTGTGTGCTTTTTTTTTTAATGTAAATCAGGCCTACCAGCTGAGACTTCTATTGAGAGGTATGTGACGGTTGGGGCATACTCCCTGTTGAGGTCCTGCACTATCGAGCCAGAATGCATCATTGGGCAGCGCTCCATTCTCATGGAAGGTTCACTAGTGGAGACACAGTCCATCCTTGAAGCTGGGTCAGTCCTTCCGCCAGGAAGGCGAATTCCATCAGGTGAACTTTGGGCAGGAAATCCTGCCAGGTTTGTTAGGACTTTGACCCACGAAGAAATAGTAGAAATCCCAAAGCTTGCAATTGCGATAAACGATCTGAGCAGAGATCACTACTCAGAGTTCCTTCCCTATTCCACAGTATATTTGGAAGTTGAAAAGTTCAAGAAATCGTTGGGTATTTCTGTTTGATGCTCCGGGTTGCCATTCTTCAATGTTGATGTTAGCTGGAATTTTGTTTGTAAGGAAATAATAATGTGAACAGTGAGAGCAAACTTGTGTGTTTTTGTTGTATTCCTTGCTGCAAGTTAAAAGTGTTTAAACATGATGTCCGATATAATTGACTCGAGTAATCTATCAAGAGACGAGATGCATCATGGGAGATATGAGCATTGTTTTTCTACCTCTCCATTTGATGGGTACGCTGTCTCTTTTTGGTTGTTTGAAACAAGTGTATTAAAAATAGATAGACTTAATTTGATTAATAAATTATATTATTTTGCACCAAAAGAAAACTGGATTTTGTGTTTTAAATTTATATTCGCAAGATGATTGTTCGCTAAATAAAATAATAAATAATGAATGGTGTTACAATTTCTGTTAAATGTATAATTGCTTTTTGGACTTAGTTAAATTTACAATTGTTACGTTTGTGAGTGAAGTGCTGAATTCAAATGGGCCTGATCTCCGCATGAAGGAACCTAATACATGGGCCTAACCTTTGCGAAAAGCGTAACCGAGGCAATCGCCTTGCACAAGTTATAAATGGGCCAGGGTAGACCCAATAGCGTCAATCGTACTTGTAATTGTATTTAGGCCGTTGGGGGGTTTCTTTCTGCTGAGGCTGAATGGAAGAACGGTAATGCCACCAGCTTATTTTTGTTTTGTTTGGCATTTCAATGCTGCGACTCAAGAAAAAGCGGAATATTTGTGATGCGATTAGTTCGATCGGTCTTTTAACAGTTTGGCGATGCAATTTTTTGTAGCAAACCACTACAGAGAAGAAGGATCCTCTATCGCAGTGAAGGATCTTACTAGTCTTACTTCATTTGATTTTGACGGCTCAGTTTTGCAACAATTGCTGCCATTTTTGGCTTATCTCGCTAATGTTTAGGTAACTTTTGTTTGAATTTTGGTATGGTCTCTGTTTTATGCTTGTGTTGTATCTCATTAGGCCTCCCCGCCAGGTTCACCATCCAAGCATCAAGCACCTCAACAATTCAGCATAATCAATAGTGGAGGCCGGAGGGAACAGCGCGGCAGCAAATCAATGGCAGGCTTCTCCATTTCTTGGTACTTTATACTTGTCTTTTTTGTTTGAAAAATAATTTTGGAAGTGGATCTGGTATACTAGAATTCCGGTATTTCTATGTTTTTGTTAGTAAATTAAATCAACTTGCATCCATACTAGAAGGATCATGAATTTTAAGAAGTTGAATACAAATTGAACAAGGTAAATTGTTAATAAATGAAGTCAATTTGCCAAGTTGAAGAGAAGCATCTAAAACCTTGACTGAGTCAAACATTATGGCTATTCTATTCAAGTTGTATACCGGGCTTAACTTTAATCACCGCCACTTATATTTAACCGCCATAGTAAGTAGCAAAATATTATTACTTTAATAAGATGGTTTGCCTATAAATAGAATGTAGAAGTGCCTTGTAATTTTTATCTCTCCTCATGAGTTTATGAATGAAAGTTTATAAGTTATTAGAAATTCTTTGTTTCTTGTTATGAATTGTTGGCGAGTTTGAGAGTGTAAAAAATAATAAGAGAGTTGTTACGTGAGTCTGAGTGATCCTGGGCAAATTACTGTGGGGTTAATACTTACATTTGGTATCAGAGCTGGTTAATCTAGCGCCTGGTTTTAGAGAGTTTGTGAGGTGGGAGAGTTCTCACTTTGAGTCAGTATGACAAACACATTCAATATTGTGTGGTTCGGTCCCAAATTAGATGGGAAACTTGATCATAATTATTTGGAGACTTTGATGTCTACCCATTTGAAGGCCCAGAACCTATGGAACTTCATAGAACCAGGTTTGCAAGAAAGAGCAGCTGTTGTCCAGCAGAGGAGAGATCAGTTGGCATTGTCTCAAATTCACCAAGGAGTTGATTATACGGTGTTTGGCAAAATAGCAAATGCCAAAAGCGCAAAAGAAGCATGAAACACGTTGAAGCTGTCGTACAAAGGTG
>JASCZI010030771.1:0-19638 GCA_036250425.1 Stylosanthes scabra
TTCAAGTTATTATCACTTTAGTGCACAAAGGTCATGATTGACAACATGCACTAAGTTTTAAACTAACTTGGTTATAAAATATTTACGGCCATAGTTTTCGTAAAACATTTTCTTTAAAAACATTTTCTTGGGTGTGTGTGAGAGAGATAATTTAATTTGGTTCTTGACAAGAGTTTACCTAAGTCCTAAGACTCTAAAACGTATTTAACTTTGCGGACTTTGTGTTCTTGTCTTGTTGCTTGCTTCCAACGCTTATCCTCAACTTCAATGTTTGTCATTCATCAAAACCTAATCAAATGAACTTATACATATTGTAACATGGTTAACAAAATTAACCAATTGAATTAAACATATAGTATAATATCAATAATTCTATATGAACAAGTGGTTTTGGCCAACCAAATTCAACCAAGTCATTTATTTCTATATTAAATAAAAGACTATTTCAAAGACTATTTCGATGTCAAATAGAATTTTATTTATGTGCAATTTTTTCTATTATTTGACACGAAAATAATATTTTATTTAGCATAAAAATAAATCACTTGATTGAACTTGATTAGTTAAAATCAAGATTCTGAAAATCGGATCGGTCATCGAACCGCTCAAGTTAATGGTTAAAGGTTTTATAGGTTTAATCGGTTTAACTGGAGGTTCAATCATTTTTAATAAAATAATATATAAAATAAAAATAAAAACAAAAAATATAATTATATAATGAATTAAACCTTAAAATGTTTATAAATTTAAAGTATTAGATCAATCAAAGTGTTATAATTTTACTCAAATATAATATATAAAGTCAATATTAAGTTTTTATATTAAAATAACTATTCTTTTTATATTTTAATAATTTATTAATGAGTTTATGTTTATTCTATTAGAAAAAAACTAGGGAGCCAATATATTATGACCAATAGGGAGCCAACACATAGTTACGGATGATAACTCATATAAATTTTGGATGATAACTTAATTTTAGATATATGAGTTACGGATGATAACTCATATAAATTTTGGATGATAACTTAATTATTGGCTCCCTAACATTGGTTCCGTAGCACTGTTCATTATATCATTATACACAAGTATTTATTAAAAATAATATTAGTAAATACCATATAATTATGGAATAAAAAAAAATAAAATGTGATTAATTCAAAAGATATATTTTAGTGTTTATATTTTAATTTCTAAATATTTAATAAAAATAGTTTTTATATTAATAATGATGCATAAATAAATTTACAGTTAATTTATAAATAAGTGCAAATTAAAGTTAAAATAAAAAATAAATATAAACTAGTAGTTAAAGGGCATTTTTTTATATATATAAAATAATTTGTCTTTATTTTTTAACATGTTCATGTAGCCTAGTGGCAAGGAGTCTTTTTAAGATGCCAAAGGACATGGGTTCAAACTATATTCCTAGCATTTTGGAATAAATTCTTGTTGCCGGGGAGAAGACCGGTCGGGTCTCGGATCGGTCCGACCGCCCGGTTTTCGACCGGTTTGACGGTTCAACTCAGATTCTTGAAGAGGCGGGTTTCTGCACCATTGTATGACAACAAGCCATTTACTCCAAATCAAATTCCAAAATCACATCATCCTTCAATTAACTCAAAAAAAAAATTATAATATAAATCCAATTTGAAAGACAAAATAAATATAATTTTTATAATTTGGATGATTCCAAAAAATTAATTATAATATAAAAAAATCTATAAGACCAACGGTTAAAACTTATGATAGCAAACCTTTAACGATCACTATAAATATATGTTAAAATATATGTTAATAATGCGATTGAATTTTTAAATAAGCTATAGAGCATACTTGTAAAATGGAGTACCAAAGGAGTACATAATAAAAATGGGAAAATGTATGATATTCAATTTGTACGTTACAACTTGGAGAAAGCACCAGTGCCGCACCAAGAATGGCCCAATGCCGCGGGGACACCCAACGACACCAAGAATGGCCCAATGTCGCGGCCCTCACGTGCGTGATTGGCTTAGAACCAGTGCCGCACCCCATGCATGCGTGACTCCACCTGCAGCCCAAAGCTTCCAGTGCCTCATCCTATCCCAGCAGCATTGGAGCAACCCTGTCACGCCACCCAATCTCACGGCACTAGGAAGAAGACGCATAAAGGTAAATATTCATAGAAAAACTTGTTTAAGTAAATTCATATTTTTTTTATTTACATAAAAAAAATCCCCATTACATTGGCCATCTATAAAACAAAAAATAGCAAATAAATGTCGATAATCACAATAAAAAAAAAAGTCGATAATCAAATCATACAAATAATAGTGTTGTCCAATACTCTGTTTACCATACCAGAATCTAAAGTTAATGTTCTTATGGCTAGTTAACGTTTGGGTAGTTGTCACATTTTTTTGGGCTAAGGGTAGTTGTCACATTTTAAAACAATTAAGAGCATTTTAGTCATTAATAAAACTTTAGAACATTTTTGTTGAAGATGTGAGAATTCGGAAATTAATTGGCGATCAACTTTCTTTAGTTGGTCACGAAGAATACAATCCAAGGAGGAAAAATAAAAAGTAAATAACAACCACATAAATGAATTGGGCCGAATAAAAAATCCACTGTGAAAACTAAAAAACACCCAACAAAAGTTTTATGCAAAGTCCCAGAAAAAGAAAAGGCAATCTTTCTACGTCCTAGCAGTAACGAGGAGTGTCTCAATACCCAAGGGCCTGGGTTCGAGACTAGGCTGTTGTCCAATCCATCTAACAAATAAAAAAAATACACTAAAAGAATAATTTAAAATATTAACCAAATTATAAATACTTTTAAAAAAATATATAAGGAAAAATGACAAATATACCCATGAGCTTTTTTTCGAACAAAATTACCCTGAGTTTTGGAAAATACTCAATGGCCCTTCACCTCTTAAAACGGTAGACACATACACCCCTGCGTTGATCTACTTGTTCAAGTTGTGATTGAAACTGTTGAGATGGACGAAACAGACTCCAACTATCTGTTAACAGTGCCAAGCTCCAAGGTGGTATCCAACTCAATTGATGCACCTCAATTTTTTTTTAATAGGGTCAAAGCCCACCAAAACAGGCCTAAGCACTCAACCCAACAACTTTCCCTTCTTCACTACCACTCCACCTCTACATCTCTCCTCGATTCTCATCCCTCCACTGCTATACACCCAATTGGTTTCGTCCTTCAAATTAGTTTCATGATTAAAATAAACTTTTTTTCCAAAAAGAAAAAACAAAAGATTAAAATTAATTTAATAATTCCCTATATATTTTTGTGGTTGCAATTTTCATGGTATTGATTATGTCAAAACCAATACATTTATGTTTGGGCTTTTTAACTACGAAGTAATTTTAAAATAACTTACTTTATTTCAATTGCATTAAAAAATTAATCTATACAGCAAAATTATTGAGAACAAAGTACAGCATAATTATTTTAAATATTTAATATAAAAATTAGCTAAAAATACAATAATATAGAAAATTCATAAATAGTGTAAATCCGAAAATTTAACTAGTCAAAATAACTAATTAAGCTATTTAATTAATTGAATTAAATAAATTAATTGGATTAGAGTACAAAATTTAAATGATAATGCTAATTTTGGAATTAGCAAATTCCGCTGAAATATTTGAATTCAGTAAAATTTTCCAAGTGAAGTAATATATATCGCCGGTTTAAGTTGCGACGTAACTAATTGATGGTACCTACTTAGCGTTGTCGGGAAGAAATGAAAAGTGAAAGTGAAGTTATGAAAACATACACAAAAATATTTAAAGCCAAAAACAAACACCTATTTTAAATATTTGGGAATGTCTACTATGAGGACATTATAGCTATCTTTCAATAATGACATTTGTCTGATCCAATAAGCTGTTGACACGTGGTATTATTGAGCATGAGAGCATGTGTTTGCCATAAATTCAGCATGACTCACTTTCCACTTGTCACCTAATGATAAGCCTAACTCATGTGTCATCACTAGAAGACCAGAATGGTGTCATCATGCTAGAATTTTCTTAAACATTTTGATCCAAAGGGTGCCAAATATATGAAATCACCAAAACGCCCCATTAATGAAATAAAGGGCATCACACTTATTATCCATTCATTCTTTCTTCTTCTTCGAGCGAGAATAATAGAGAGAGATGAGAGTTGAGCGGTGGTGGTTACTATTCACCCACCATTTACAACCTCCATAACGTCCGCATTAGAGCTTCGATCCCCGCATCATTTGTAGCTATGCGAAACTCGTTAAATCCTCTTCATTTCTATCTGAACAAGGTGGTAAGGATTTCGAATTTTCCTTTCCCATTTTTGAGCTCTAAGATATGCGAATTTTAGGATTTTATGAGTGTTAAGTTTTTGTGATTCTTGTTGTTTTAGGGATTCTCAAACTTGAGTATGAGCTAAGAATCACCACCCATATCCTTGGTTAAAGGTAAATGCAATCACAACCCTTGTTTTATCAATTTTATGAACCTTAGAAATTAAATTTTTGGGGATTTTTGTGATTTAGATGATGATTGGTGACAAATAGAGGTTAGATGAGCTAAGTGAAGCTTGGTGAAGCACATAGAGGCAATGGGTGTGAGTAGGGGTGTTCGTGGTTCAGTTTTTACTCAAACTAAACTGAAACTGAACCAAGCTGTTTTAAATGGTTTAGAAACTGAACCAAACTATTTTCTCAAATAGCAAACTGGTTTAAAACCAGTTTATAATATAGTGCACTAGTTTAAACCAGTTTAAACTGAGTTTTAAGCTAAAACCAATTTTTCATATATATAACCAGTTTTATCATATAAAATTAGTTTTTATCATGTAAAAAATACTCTCTCTTGTCCTCCCCTCTCTCTTTCTCTCTCCCTCCCTCTCCTTTTATCTTCCAATTTTTAAAATCCTGGAGCTTGATTGTTGTGAAAAAATTTTACAAATTGGATAGAAGCTGCAATTGAAAAATCTATTGAATATTTAAATTTTGGCTCATTGGATTGAAATTTTTTTTTTTATTTGATATTGTACACTTTTATAATTATGGTTCTTGCGTATTATATTTATTACTGTTATCTTTTCTATAATATGATTTATTGAACCTATTGGATGGAGCAAATTAAACAAAAAAAACCATAAATAATAATAATAATAATAATAATAATAATAATAAAAGTGAAAAATTATAGCGTACTGAAAAATATAAATAAAAATATATTGAAAAAAATAAACATACTTGAAAAGATAACATTATAATTTAATGTCATGTCTTTTATAGTAATTATCTATCAATTTTGGCATAGGGTTGCCAACATAAATCATGTTAGCACAAACTCACTTCTACTCAAAATCAATTCTGTAAAATTCAGTTTATTCAAAATTCAGTTTGACAAACCCCAATCCGAACACATACTATAACATTAAAATAGCATTTTATGAGTTTTCCAAATAACATATTTTAATTGGAATTCTTTCAAAGTGATACGATATCTATTTACTGAATCCATTTTTTGAATTATGGTACTGCACAAGTTCTACTTTTTCATCAAAAGAGGAAAAAAATAGCCACTTTTTGGTAATGGTAGTAATAAATCATTTAAATTGAGAACCAGTTTTTTTTGTTTTAAACCAAACTGAACTATAAAAAACTAGTTTTAAATAAACTAATTTTAATAAAAAACTGTAGTTTGAGTTTGGTTATTTTACTTGAAAAACTAATTTTTTTCAAACAGTTTCAGCTCAGTTTCTATTCAGTTTATGTAACCAATTTTTTTGCACACCCTTAGGTGTGAGGATGAAGTGCTTGGACGCTCAATGATGTGGTGGAATCACATATTAATATGTTGAGCTTGGAGCCCAGGTACAGTTTAAGTTTCGATAATGTAAAAGGTAATCTAGAATGATAACCTAGGATAGTTAGACCTAGGATAAGCTTTAAAAATGAATGAAAAGGAAAGGAATTAGGAAAAAGAAATGAATAATTGTTGAGCATGCTAGAATTTAGGATTAATAAATGATAAAGATGATTGATGAATGATGATGCTTGATGATTCATGAATGATGAATATGTTTGATGTATGATGATAAATGAATGAATTGCTAAGTCTAATTAAAATGCTTGATGTATGTTGACAATGATGTATGAAATAATGAAAATGTTTTGAGAAAAGACTTAGTACATAGTACATATGCATGAGATGGTTAATTGATGTCCCTAAGATTGGGTAATGAATGTTTTAAAGAAAGAAATGAATGTGAAGTGTATGGGAGTTAGGAAAATGATTTAGAAAAGGCTTTGGATTGGGAAATGAATGTTTTGGATTTTTTACTAAAAACATTTTTTTAGGAAAACTTTGATGAGCCGTAATTTGATGTACGTTTCAAGAAAATGAATGGAAAAATATATGTTTTTAAAGCATGTTTTAAAGTTTAATGAATTTCTTCGGAATGGATGAATTTGGCTATGTGAGTGACAAGATTTGAATGTTTAAAGTTTAAAGAAAATTTTCAAATTCTACAAAAGTTTAACTTTGCTGCAGTGAATCGATTCCCTACAATGAGTCGATTCATTGGACTTATGATTTCGAAGAAATTGAGTTTTTTTAAGCTTAATGAGTCGACTCAACTTTCCCATGAGTCGATTCAAACTTGACCCGTAGTCAAATTAGAAAAATTTAAGTTCCAGGGAATCGACTCAATCCCCTAGTGAGTCGATTCACTTGAGTAGCTTTCGAAAATGAAAATTTTATAAGTGTGAATAGTCGATTCTAGGGGTGTGAGAGTCGATTCATTTTTTATCTGAACTGAAAATGAGATTTCAAAGTTGTAAGGAGTCGATTCGACTATAGTGGAATTGACTCAAGCTTTCAAGTTTAAAGATTTCAAGCTTTGAGAATCGACTCAGGATATGCCAAAGTCGATTCAATATTGAACATATTTCAAATCTTGAAGTTAAGTCTCCAGAGAATCGACTCACTCCAATCCGAACCGATTCTCTTGTCAGAAAACTCTGTTTTCAAATATTTATACATTAAGACATGAATTTCCTTTACTCCATAGTCTTAATTATATCGCATGTATAGTGTTATGCCTTGAGAGTGACTCTTTTATAATGAAAAGCAATAAAAAATCCCGGGTTGGTCCTCTTGAGATGAATGATGATGCGATGCATGTGAGTCATGAAGTGAACGAGGGGATTTTTCAGGATCATCTTCCCTGCTTTTGTCAATAGCGGAGTCTTAGACGTATGAGGCATGAAAGGAACGCCAATGTCATAAACGAATGATGCATTTTGAACAAATTAAAACCCCCAGATGATGAAGTTTTTATAACACTGGGGCGTAAACGAACGTACTCGAGAATGTGCGTTCTAAGAATGATCCGGGATATATACGGGATCGGTCTGGTTGGCTAATATAACCGACCAAATGAGCTCATTAGCCATAGGGACAAACATTCATCATTTGCATTTGTCTGACATTGTTTGGTTTGTTTAACTGCTAGTTGAAATACTTAACTTGTAATGAATGTTTGTGTGCAATTTTATGTGTGTGTTAAAGTACTTGAGGTCCTCATAGTTGACATAGGAATGTCGTTATGGGTATGATGTGAGGATTAAGGATATGGAGTGATAATGTAGACGAAGAATTCAAAAAAATGAAATGAAAGTAAAGTAAGAGGAATATAGAAGTGAATAAACCTCCCTAAATGAAGATAATGACTTAAGGAAAGAGATGAAAGGATGATAAAAATAAAGAGAAGTAAAATGATCATATCTTAGAATAAAATGGCAAATTCTAAGTATGAAAAAGAAGAAAGATATAGGGATTAGCAACCCTTAGAAATTAAGATGAGATGTTAATAGTGACGATAAAGAACCAAAGAGAAAAGAAATAAGGGATTTACAATCCCTTCTAGGTTAAGAATGAATTAGTGATGATAGATCAAAGAAAAGAAGGTAAGGAAGTAAACATGAGAGTACTTAAGGAATATAAAAAGGAAATGATTAATGAGAAGCGATGTGAGGAATAATGATAAAACCTGAGTAATAGAGTAGTATCGCCTTGCGGGATCCTGCTGGCTTACCTTATATAGTACGGCATTTTTACCGTACTGTGAATCGAGTGGTTTGGGATTCTCACACGTGCTATTTCTCATGTTTTTTAGATACAGATTCGAGTTCTGGAAAGCAAGTGAAGCATTACGTTTTCTCCAAATTTATAGAAGTTCTCCGCTGTGTTTAAGGCTATTACGGAGAATTAAAGGATTATGATAGCTATTTATGTATGTGTATAGAGTGTTTCTGACCTAAGTTTCGCAGGTTATGTATCGAGTCACTGAACCATTTGATATCATATGTATATGTATTTTCATTTATAAAGGAAGTTTTGTATATCGTGGTCTATGGCTCTATTTTGTCAAGTATGTATAGTTATATATGGGATTTTTTTATATAAATAAACCAAAATAACAATTTACCTAATTAAATACAAGTATGAAAATTTACCTTTTTGCATGTAGTTAGTAGTGTCGCGGGGAAGTGTTGAGTCACAAGGAAAGGCCAATGTCGCAGGGGAGGGGGCGGCACTAGGCATTGGAGGAAGCAAAGCCAGTGCCGCATGATAGGGCCGCGGCACTGGACGAATGGGGGGCTGTCGTGGGAGTGGGTTGCGGCATTGGTTGAAGAGGAGGGAGTGCCGCATGACAGGGCCGCGGCATTGGTGCAAGGAGTGTGTCGTGGTGAACCCCTGCGGCATTGGTGCAAGGAGGGCCTATATAAAGGGGCTGCGTTACTCCTTTGAAGCACCACCCTCACATTGGTATATTTTCTCATTGTGTCACAATCCAAAGAGTATGGTTGTTGTCGTGGTCTAGCTTGGCCAAAAAAAAATGGAATGGAATAGTGACGAGCAATATGGCCGGTGGAGGGCAACTGACGCAGGATCCAGAAATCAATAGGCTGGACCGAAGCCACCCTGTGGCCGGAGCGATAGGATTCCAGGTTAGTATGATGACTTTGATATATTATTAGTGATTTAATAAATCGAAGAATGCAATAGGTATAATATAAAGTAAAATATAGATAAAGATATCATTTTTAGATTTACATGGTGATAAATTTATTGTTTATGTAAGCATATAAAATTTGATTTTGATAGTACATATATATATTCACACCCACATATGTATAATGTGACTTTTTTAATAGACGGATTCAAGTAAGATTTGAACCTAAAACTTTATGAATAATATCTAAATATTTTATAGGTTAGCTAATATTTAACCAACTGTTGAAACATAAACTTAATAAATTAAGAAAATAATGTTTAAATAAGACGCTAATTTCAATACTATGTTAATGTTAGAGTTTTACAATAATAGTAATTAAAAAGTATTTTTTAGCTAAAAAAGCCCATAATAAATGTAGCAAATGATAACATTAATTCGAAAAAGTCATATAATATTTACTTTTGCTATAAAACTGCTAGTAGCAGAGATCAGAGCTTTGCAATATGTAATTTGTATATATGTTATGCTTACATATATTATTAGTGATTTAATAAATCGAAGAATTCAATATGTAATGTGTATAGTATTATGTATTTAGTTTGTATTATATTATGTGGGAATTTGTTTAGTTAATTTTCTAGTGAGTGTAATTTTTTTAACAGAAAAAAATGGATAGAAGGGGAAGGGGAAGGTCTATAACGGGGGGAAATTAGATAATAATTTGTATCTACTAACGAATGTTGCCAATAGGTAAGTTAATTAGCGTATGTACGTAAGAAGGAGAAAAAAAAATGCATGTAATTACTATAGCTTTGTGGCCTTTTTTTCCCTGTTAGGGTGGTAGGACAACGGGAGTGTCATCGGAGTAGAGATCCGTTGGAATGGGTGAAATTGGGAATTAATAACGGAGAATGGCGGAGGAAATTTTATCCGGTGATAGTTCTCCTGAACATCAGCCGATTAAATGTACGTCGTAGCATTCTCCGAGGAATGGCCATGGCTGAGATATGACTACCTCCTGCAGACAGCCAATGGCCATATAAAAAATTGTTTTCCTTTTGTTCATAGCGAAAAATGTATATCAGGGGATGCTATGGAGCATCGAAATATCTTGTACGAAGTTTGTTTCAATACATTGTAATGAAAAATGTTATGAATATAGCCCGAAGAAAATGTTATATAAGAGTATAATGGTATTTTATTTATTTAGATAGTTAGAAAATATCATAAGAGAACAATGATGTTGGAAATTTGATAATTTTTTAGTCCTTATTTTTGGTAAATGTTATATACTAGTATGAAGGGTTCTTATTTATTAAGTTAGTAAGAAAATATTATAAGAGAGCAATGATACCTTCAGTTGATAATTTTTTAGTCCTTGTTTTTGGCAATTGTTGTACACTAGCATAATGTTTTTTTATTTATTTAGTTAGCTAGAAAATACTATAAGAAAACAATGATTTGTAAAAGTCCGATTCCTAAGTTACATTTATTAAATAAATTTGTTCTAGTTACATTGTTTGTGTTTGTGAGTCTTTTTTTTTTCTCTCGCAAATCCACAAAGACCCATAACAATGCATTTGACGCGCTTGAGTTCTAACAATCAACAGCGTTGTTAATTTTTTGTTGTTGATTGTTACTTCACTTTTATTCTCCTTGGCTTATAAAGATAGAAAAAGAGAAAGGGATATGCACTGAAATAGGTTTATATATCACAATATTAATTGCATTCTTTTTGGCATAAAACTGCCATGAAATACTTGTCAACTGCATGTGAGTTTGTTTGTTTATTCAGTTAAGAAGACAAAGATAATTAAAATAAAATTTAAGAAAAAAAACAAGAAATGTAGTTTATTATTTTTTGTTTTATAGACAGTATGGAAAAAATAATTATTAATGCAGTAAATATGTTGGTTTTTTAGCTCCTCCTTTTTCATGTTATTTCCTAAGTTAATGTCTGATTTATGAGTGTATGATTTTGTTGACGACAGGACCCACGGACGCTCACGGCTCGTGGTGTGGTTCCTAATGCCACCGCCGGATTGTCTGGTTCTGTACATTCGAGAGGCAGGATTCGGTGGTCCCCTGCAGATGCGCCCCTTTGACTACGACATGCCGTTGGTTTCCGCACTGGTTGAAAGGTGGAGACTGGAAACACACAGTTTCCATCTGCCGTGGGGATCACGTTGCAGGTACTGATGTTGGTCGTTTGTAAAGTTAGAAATTATTTACGAAGTAAATATAATTTAGAAATTATGTATGCAGTAAATTTAATTTAGAAGTTGTTCAATGTATACAGGACGTGGCCTATCATCTAGGACTTCGCACGGACGGCGACCCGATCAGCGGGTGCGTGAGAGATTTTGATCGCTGGTATGGGATAGGGACCTGGGAGATGGCCCAGGAATTTCTGGGCTGACGTCCCCCGACAGGCGAGGGGAAGAATTACACTGGGGTGAAGCTGACCTGGCTGAGGCAGCGACTCCAGATGACTCCGGGGGACGGCACCCCGCCAGATGTCCTGCGGCAGTATGCCCACTGCTACGTCATGATGATGATCGGAGGCGCCTTGTTCCCCGACAAGACCAACAACATTTTTCTCTGAGGTGGGTCCCGCTGCTGCGGGACTTTGACATCTGCAGCAGATTATGGTGGGGTTCTGCCGTTCTGTGCTGGACATACCAGCACTTGTGCATCACGAGCAGGCGCGACAACTTGGAGAAGAGCGGCTGCCTACCGCTTGTGATCTCTTGGATCTACCAGAGATTCCCCCGCTTCTGTCAACCCGGCAGAGACCTTCTGCGCTTTCCCCTTGTGTCTCGGTTCATTCTCCTTCGTGCCTTATTTGTTATGCATAAAATGTTATTACCTTGGTATAACTCATGCGTTGTGTTTGCGAATCAAACGCAGGATGAATGGCCTAGGTCAGATCTCTTGGGACACTCACACCCGGAGGATGCTGGACATCCGAAATGAGTTAGACCGGGTCGGAGTCGATGATGTATGTATTCCTGATCTTAGAAAAGGTTCATTTGTTTGTTTTAATTTATACTTTTGTAAGTGTAATCCTGAACCGTGTGTTGGTTTCAGTTTGTGTGGACGCCGTACATGTCACCCCAATGGCGAGTCATAGAGCCCGGTTGGGTCAATGAGGTGGGCGAGATCAAGACATGGCTGGCGATGGCTCCCATTGTTCTTTTCATGTACGTCAGGTTTCACCATGTGGATCGCGTGAAGAGGTAGTTTGGGAGTGAGTAGGCCGTCCCCTTGGACCCTGTGAACCTAGATGGGTTCCTTCGCGCGTCGGCCAGGGGCGACGATAAGTGATGGCCTGCTGAGCTTGACTACTGGTACGACTTCTGGCACAACCAGAGGGCCCGAGAGCATCAGATTCAGATCATGCCCACCTACTACCCCGGTTGGCCAACCAAGGAATATGCTGACTGGTGGGTGGTTGCCTGTTGTCGTCGGTTCTTGTCCCCGGATCGCTTGCTGCAAGATCCTAGAGGCGCTCAGCTGCCGGATGATGTGCCCCCAGCTGCGACTCAGGGGAGGGATCCGATAGTCCTACCGCGCGATTCCACCGCTTGCGGACGACGGGCGCGGATGCAGCGCCCTGATATCCAGCGGAAGGGTGAGGGCGCGTCCACGAGTGGGCGGTCGGATGCGCAGCCAGGCGGAGAGGATGTTGACGAGGAGGCTAAGTACGGTCGACAGGAGGACATTCCTGAGGGGGTTGGGGCCCAGGATCAGGGCGGGGATGACCCCGAGCCACACTAATCTGGATCGGTTCATCCTACATGGTGAGGGCTCCGGTTCTGGATCCGCCCCGCATGCATCCGCCGGTGGACCATCAGGGCACCATCGTTACGGACCACCGCAGGATATGTACGAGGTGTTTTCGTGCAGTGAGCAGACGATGGATCACATCGCACATGAATATATAGTGTCTCACCCCGCCTCTGCAGCCTCACCCTAACCCAACTCAGCAGTGTCAGGGGTTTCAGTACTACCAGCCCTCGCAGTAGGCATACCTTCAGCCATCACCGCAGCAGCAGTATCAGCTGCCCTCGCCCCATTACCAGTCGTACTACCAGCCATCACCACAGTCGTGTTATCAGTCACCTTTACCGACTTAGCAGCATTACCAGCCCCCGTTCAGCTATCACACACCGTCACCTAAACCACAGTATTATCAGAGTGCGTCACAGCCTTCACCCCTCCCGCCACAGCACGACGATCCGTCCTACCACTCCGTGCCAGAGCCATCGCCCCACCAGATAGTTCGCCCACGGGCACAACGGCCACATATGGATCGCCATCCGCCCCCATGTGGCACATCATCCCATCTCCACCATCGCCCAGCGCACGGGGGCGACCGGGCCTAGGCAGCTCGACATGTCTTTTTTAGTTTTTTCTTTATCTTTCATGCATTCACTACAAGAAATTAGGCCTGTCACCACCCTTTTTTTAGCTACGCTTCAAAAACATAGCCGTAAGTGGTCTATTGCTACGCTTTTTCGAGGGTGGAAATTGATAAGAGATATCGGCATAATTTTACTGTTACGCTTAGAGAAGCGTGGCCATAGATAGATATTGGTACGCTTTTGAAGAGTAACGCTTGTGCGAAGGTATAGGGACGCTTTTGAGAGAAAGAGGCACAGTTATGAGGCGTGGCTATTGTTTATTATTCGGTTACCATTTTAAGTGTGCCTACTTCCTCGTAAAGGGTGCTAATTTTTGTAATATATGGCCACCTCACAAAAGGGTGCCAAAAACTTCCAATTAAAATTTTATAATTAATTCTTCTTCCCACCAAAAAAGAGCGAAGCGCCAAATAATTCATCTAAAATGATTTGGCTCTAAATTAAAATAAAGAGAAAAAGAAAAAATCAAATGGCAAATACCAGAAAAAAAAAAAAAGAAAAAGAAAAAAATCAAATCACTAGCTATTTCGTATATGTGTGTGCAGCTCTTCACTTTGAGACTTAGAAAAAATAATCAAAACCCCCCCTTTACGCCAGAAACCTATCCTCCGTCGCGCCCTTCACTCCCCATCCTCCGTCGCGCCAGAGACCTCCGTCAAGCAACCCCCACCCTCCGTTTCGACCTCTTCACCAACGTCGACGCTCCCTCCATCGCCGTTCATTCTTCACTAATCTTCGTCGTTCCGTTGCAACCTCTACCCTCCGTTGCCGCACCCTTCGGCGTTGCGCCAGAGACCACCGCCAACCCCATTCCTCCGTCGCGCCCTCATCTCTCACTAACTCCTTCGATCTGCACTCGAAAGGGATCTGCACTCAAAAGGGAAAAAATAAAGAAAGAAAGCTCTTCATTCTGTCGTGGCTCCCTCCGTCAACCCCAACCTCCGTCGCGTCCTCTTCACCGCCATCGGTGCTCCCTCCGCCGCTGCTCCCTGTTCATTACTCATCGTGGGGAAACAGAGTCAATTGCAACCTCCGTTCGCGGTCGCCGCTCCATATGTTGCCCTCCTTTTGTTCGCCGTCATCGCGCCACCCGTCGGCTCCCTTCGTCTCTGAGCTCATCGCACAACCCTTCCTCAGTGTCTCTCCTTCCAAGTCAGTGTCTCTTCTTCGTCTTCCAATTAATTTCCTTCGTCAGTGTCTCAATTTTTTCTTTTTGTGTGTGATTTGGTTTAGGGTTTAAAGTTTTTTCAATTCTCTGAGTTTTTTCATATGCTGTATGCTGAGATATCAAATTTTTACTTGAGTTTGCTGGTTTCACAGGCATTCTGAAAGCTCTTAGTTCACTATGTTCAGTACTTGGTTTGGATATGAAAGACAAAATTGGAGAGATTTGCCCCACTATGGTTACTTCCACTGCAACAAAAGAAATAAGTAACAATACTATAAAGATTTTGTCTTCTGAGGTAAAAATTTTGAGAGGTTAAAATATAGAGAATGCAAAAGATCAGTGTCATTTGCTCTTCTTTCTCATTTCATCAAAATCCCGTTTCATTACAGGAAGTCACTCTGACTTTTTTTTCTTTATCAGCTTCAAAATCTTTCCACTGCACTATTAGAGATGTGGAATTTGATGGATACACCAGTTGAGGAAGAACACAAATTTAACTGTTTTACCAGTAAAATTGAATTTACTGAGCCTAACATGTTGTCAATTGATTATGTTATCTATGTGAGAGTTTTATCTTAGATTTAATTATTTATAGCCTATATTGTGTTTTGTTCCCCCTTCACCTAGATTCATTGTGCTCTAATGTTGTAGTTTTTACCATCCATTATGTAATTAACAAGATTGATATTCTCCTTGTAGGTTGAGACAGAAATGAGAAGACTTTAACAGCTTAGGAAAATAAACTCGCCAATTTAAAGAAGTTTAATCCTTTGGAACTTGGTGTTGATAACTATTCATTCAATATTGTCTCTTTTGTTGTTGTTGTTGATAACTATTCATTCAATTTGTTGTTGTATATGGGAATCGGAGGGTGAGGCTCGGGATATAACTTGTGATATTATTGATAATGTGGAGGCTTCGATGTTCTATAGGGACGGAACGGGGTCGGATCGTGATGAGGTTGGTGTGCCGTTTGGCCGGAATCCGTGTTGTTTTGCCGGTGAGGTGAAGAGACCAGGTTAAACGATATTCAACATGGTTGGAAGTTGCTAGTTTACAGAAGCTGTGTTCGTCGAACTCCCAACTCCGCATGGTTGGAAGAAGAAGGTCCACTGCTATTCCCTTTTTTCTTTTCAGATTTCTATTTGACTGTTATTTTAATTTTGGAAATTTTTCTTAATTTGTTTATCTAATTGCCTCTGAAATCCTCGCTTTGTTGGCCTATTTGTGATTTCTGAAGCTGGAAAAGGTTGAGAGGGTATTCAAGCTTTGGTCTTTTAGTGCTCCTAACTCCAAAGTTTTGTTTTTTTAGTATGTGACAAGTAATGGGGTCTAAAACTATTGCAGCTTCTTCTTCTGAGCACACCGACATGTCCATCTCAGGCAAGTCTTATGATTTTCTTCTAACCCTTTTAGCCTCTCATGGACCTATTACTGATCTGTTTTATTGAAGTCTCTTATTTTCTTATTTTTTCCAACTAACTGATTTATCTATAATTATCTAATCTATCGTATTATGTATGTATTTGATAGATTTTTTATTTATTTTTGGTTTAGAATAGATATTTGATATATCTAGTTGTTCTCTTTCGGGTTAGATTTTTGTATGAGGATTATGCTTTGGAATCTCTGGCATTGGGTTTTGGATCTGTGGTGTTGTTTTCCTTATAGTTTAGGTTGGGGATGCTAAGACCATGAAGATTTTTGTCCCGGTGGTGATTGATAATGTATGGTGGAAGAGGATTTTTAATGTTATTAGAATAAATATTATTGTAAGGGGGCTGCTGGGAAAAATAAGCCGATACCATACGAAAAAGAGTGTTTGAGAACATGATAATTTTACTTAACTGATCATAACACCAGAACTACCTGAAACCAACAATGTATTAAATATGATAAAGGGAAGACAAAATTTGTGTATTTGATGAGCATGCTAATACTATTACTATATACTATTTAATTGGACTTAGTTGGTTTCTAAATTTGTGCAGAATTAGCTTTATAGCTTCTACAATTTGTCTATTTGATGAGCATGCTGATGCTATTACTTCATACTATTTCCTTGGAATTAGTTGGTTTCTGAATTTGTGCAGAATTAGCTTTATACCTTCTACAATTTGTGTATTTGATAAGCATGCTGATGCTATTACTTCATACTATTTAATTGGACTTAGTTGGTTTTTGAATTTGTGCAATTTGTGTATTTGTGTATTTCATGCTATTACTTCATACTTGAAGTATAAGTAAAGTGCGAATGAAATTTGGTATAATTAGTAAGACCTAATAATATTTAGTAAAGAATTTTAGGTTCTAAGATTTTCCAGTTGTAGTGTTATTTCATACATATGTATTTTATTTTGTGAGACTGAGTGAAATATACTTCGATTTTATTTTCTCATTTTCAGGCCATTAAAATAGTTACGGTACGCTTTTGGCCTCCTTATCGGTACACTTTATAAGCGTAGCTAAAAGCCTGTTTTCTTGTAGTGATTGTTGGTCGCCTGTGTACGTTTCTTTAAGATGTATTCCTTTATTTTCATATTTTATGTTCACATGTCCCGTAGGTCTTTCCATGTATGTATCTTTAAGGCATCTTGTATTTGACTAATGTATTGTTTTTTTACAATTTTCGTAGACTGTTGGCCTATTGTATCTGATTTTGACCCAATATATTGCTATGTTTCAACACTGCTTTTTATAACAAATGATACTGTGATTAAAAGCAAACGCAGGTTCATTACATGCACGATACCAAACTGAATTTTAAAATTAGAAAAAAACAACATAACGAAGTCACTAATTATGCCACGCATGAACTAACACCCCACCTCACTCCGAGATCACTGTTCTCCATGGGGTGCGTTCGGACAGCCACGTTTGGTGTGCCCCTCCTGTCGGCACAAACTGCATCTCTTTTCGGCGCGCTCAACCAAGTCCATCTCGTTCCTAATGCGGGTGGAGACGGGACGTCCTTTCCTCTTGCGGCGCATGTTCGGGTTCGGACGGATCGTTGACCTATTCCACTCGGGCCACAAGCTCTCATAAGGGATCGGCGGGAACTCCGCCCGGTAAACACTGAAAACGGAGGGCATTCTGTGCACCGGTCCACAAACTGCCCCCATTCCATGCTCGCGGCGGCGCAGCTGGCTAGAGCGTGTCGGCAAGGATAGTGCAGCGATTGGAATTCCCCACAATCACATGTGCCTTGCCTCAGTCAGACACGGAATGAACACTCGAACGACCCACTCAGTTCCTCGAGCTCGTCAACGCTAAATACGAAGGCCATCCAGTCTCTGTGAAAACCTCATGCCGGCATTGAGTTGTGCCACCGCCTCTTTCCCCTTTCTAACAAGTAACTGCTGGAGGCGCTCAAAAGTGGCTCGGATGATCGCTGCGACTGGAAGGCGACGGGTCCCCTTCAGCACGGCGTTGATGCACTCAGAAAGGTTTGTCGTCATATGGCCCCAGCGACGACCCTCGTCAACATGCTTCATCCACAGATCCTTGCGGAATGACAGGGCCCACACATGCATGTCCACAGAATGCGCCTCCAGACATTGCATGTAATGCTCCGCACCCTTCAACGATGCACTATAAGCAGCGCTGGTCATCAGCTCTTTCCCCACGTGTTCCTGAACCTCGACATGAAGTTGGCACCCATGTGCCGTATGCAATACGCATGGTGCGCACTTGGGGGGGCCACCTATTCCTCGCATCATTCAATGCTGCTCTAATCGCATTAGACCTGTCCGAAATGACCATGAGACCCTGTTGGGGAGTGACGTGTCTTCTCAAGTTCGACAGGAAGAAGGACCAAGACTCGGTCGTCTCAGACTCAACAAGTGCAAACACAATCGGCAAGATATTGTCATTCCCATCTTGTGCCACTGTGATCAACAAAACCCCACCGTGTTTCCCATACAGGTGAGTCCCGTCGATGGAAATGAAATTCTTGCAGTGCTTGAATGCTTCGATGCACGGGGAAAACGACCAGAAGACTTTGTCGAACTGTCGAGATCCATGGCTCTGTCGATTCCTGTCGTAATACGGCACCGTTTCAAAGTCGGCCACCGTGCCCAGTAAGAACATCTGAAACGCCTGCAGTAGCTGAGGTACCCTGTTATACGACTCCTCTCACTGCCCATACAAAATAACCACGGCCTTCTTCTTCGCAATCCACACTTTGCAATAGGAAGGCTTAAAGTGATAGCCTTGCTGGATTGCATTTTGGAGAACAGAAACAGAGGCGGAAGGATTGGTCTTCACCATTGGCAGAATGACGGCGGACATGAGGCTGCTGTCCAACTGAGAGTGGTCAGCCGACATCATTGAAGCAATGCACGTGTGGGCACCTCCAAACTTCTGAACCTCCCTGCAACAGCTACAACGTTGCTTATGCGGAGTTATTGAGTTATTGATTTAGGCGGAACACAATCGAAGCTGCGGAAAGGAATCACTTACCAATAACCAAGGTTCTGCCTCAAGGCAACCCGAATGCTCCACGGGCGTCCATCCTCCGCGTGCTTGCACCGGCAATGGTACTTGGTTCTGTCCGACTCAATAACCCTATACTCCGCATTCCGCCGGATGCTATAATTCTGTACTGCAGTCTGAACCGCTTCCCGATTACGCATCCGATGGCCGACTCGGATCTCTGCCTCCCCGTCAGTGTTATAATCGTTGCCCATTCCCACCTTCAACGGATCCGAACATGCCCCTTCGTCTAGATCAAGCTGCTAAAAAAAGCATGGCACGTCCTCCACCCTTGGAATTGGAGGTGGTGCCGGAAGGATATAACGGGGACAGCTAGCTGATCGGGTTTCCGCACCGCCCTCACCACCTTCCTGAGCGTCAGAGGATGATGCAGTGCTCGTAGCATAGTCCGAATCATCCTCCTCTAAATTATCCATAGCCCCTTCTGTTTCCGGCGGGGGGGGGGGGGGGTTCAGCTATTCGGACCGGTGTCGCCGCAACCGGCAGGCCAGCTGGGATGCGGCCAACCACAACCAAAAAACCATG
>JASCZI010030772.1:630-19493 GCA_036250425.1 Stylosanthes scabra
ACATGCCTAACATTCTTCAACTGCAACTTGCATCCCAAACTGGTTTCAAGCCACAAATCTCCCATGCCAATGATGTCACACACCCCTTTATCTCCTAATTTAATCTTGCCAAAATTTCCAGCAATATACGAAGTGAAAATTTCACGTCTCGGAGTTACGTGACATGAGGCACCAGAATCCATAATCCAAGTGGAATCATCACAGACAAGATTAACATAATTTTCATCATAAGTGATAAGAACATCATCATAAACAATGGCAGCAGTTTCATTATCACTTTCTTTACCTTTGTCTTCATTTCTTCCCCTTGACTGTTCTCTTTTCAAGAACCTGCAGTTCCTCTTAATATGCCCCGGCTTGCCACAATGATAACAAGTGAAAGTTGACTCTTTCTTTGGCGATGCTGGCTTGGACTTTCCTCTTGATTTGCCTCGGCTCTCTGACCTGTCAGTACTGTGAGGTTTTCTAGACTGGCTTCTCCCCCGTGACTCTGAAACAAGTGCTTCTGATTGGGAGGAGGTATTGATCAAACCCGCTCTTTTCTTCTAGCTTCTTCATTCAGCATGCTCTCTTTTACCATTGACAACGTTAACTTCCCATCTGGAGCTGAGTTAGTCAGTGTCACAACCAGAACTTCCCAACTATCAGGTAGAGAACTAAGCAACAACAAGGCTTGCAACTCATCACTCAGAGTGATCTCATTATTCGTCAACTGATTCACAGTTTCCTGAAAAATACTCAAGTGCTCCGGCATTGATTTAGCTTCAGTGTATTTCATATTAACCAGCTTCCTAATCAGAAAAGCTTTGTTCTGCACATTCTTCCGCTCATATAACTCTTTCAGTTTATCCCACATCTTCTCCGCATTAGTTTCGGTGTCAACATGTGGATACACACTGAGATCAAACCATTGCCTAATTAAAGCAACTGCTTTTCGGTTCAACTTCTTCCATTCATAATCAAATGTTTTTCCTTTGGCTTTATCTCCCTCAATAGAATCATATAGGTCCTTGCTGTACAGCATATCTTCCATGAGGGTCTTCCAAATAGAGTAATTTTTGGAATCCAATTTGACCATATTTGGCCCATGCGTATTATTTTCCTCCATTTAATCAGCACAGAATAAACAACCAAAGCTCTTGATACCACTTTGTTGGGAAAATTCAGGCTCAAACAAGAACCTATCACACATCGGAAGCACCAAAATAATTTTCTCACAACCTGTGCAGTTAAATAGGCAACACTAAAGATACTCCAAGCAGTAGATAATATGCAAAAATTAATAACAGGAGACACAAACAATTTTTATCATAGGAAAACCCCCAAAAGAGGGACAAAAAACCCACGGGACCTAGTCCAGTAAAATCTTCCACTATCAATAATAATGGGTACACAATCAGTCCTCCTAGTAGCACTAGGGTATCTCAACAATCATCAAAATACATCATCACAACGGATGGAATTAACATAAACCCTCCACAAAGTGGGTATCTCAAATCAGACACAAGAGAAGGCAATAACACTAGCAGGTTATATCCTAATGTTCAACATTACACCAGGAATAACATACTGAAATCGCATAAGAAACGGAGCAAGTTTACCAAGTCAAGATGTGCACATTGGAACCGCCCTTTTCTTTCTTTTTTTCTTCTCTTCTACAGCGCGGCAGAGCCTCACCTTTCTCTCTTTTCTCCAAACCTAATCATTCTTCTTCTATTATTATTATTATTATTATTATTATTATTATTATTATTATTATTATTATAGGTTTTGGTCCCCCACTTATATTTGGGGAGCCCAACCAACAGGTATCAACTAAACTTGTATTAAGATATGAATTTGGAGAGTAAATACAACCTTTTTTTTTTACGATAATTATATTTGCACATCAAAATCATTCACTAAAATCAGCTATCAATGTACGTATAATACATACTAAAGTATAAAATACACACTAAAAATAAGTTAAACTACACATATATTTTATATTTCAATGTGTATTATATATGATGACTGATTTTAATGGCTATTTTGATGTACAATTTACATAGATTTTATATATATATATATATATGATTATCATTTGGTCTTGTTTTTCATTTTGACTCCTCGTTTATTTATCTAGGTGAAAGTCCTAGGTAATTTCTTAGTCAAAAGATAAATTTTGTATAGATTCAACTTTATTTCTTCTCCTCTGAGCCAAGGTTGTACCATGACCTGGTATTTTTTTTCCTCAGACTCGATCCAAGTACATTGTACAGAATGTACCTTCGAGGGGTTGGGACTACCAGCGTAACCGGAGGTGCCAAGACGGAAGGTTGGAGATTTATGTGAAAGGTGGGTGTGCACTAGCAGAGCTTCGTCAAATAAGAATTTGGGAACTCTCCTAATACATGCAATATAGTAGGGTTTAGAAGACGTACCTGAGAGAGGAGCGGATCCTCTCTTTATATACCCGTAATGATTCGTGTTATTTAGGGAACAAATCTGTTAGGAATAGTCATAAATATGACCTGATTCCGTACAAATCTACTAAGATTATGGGGGATAAATTCGTATGGGATCATCATTAATTGTATCTCGATCCTCTGCGGATTTATTGAGTGAGATATTGGGCTGCATAAGATTGGGCCGGTTTTTATTGAATGAAGGGTTCGATATGTGTATCGTTAGGGGATTTGGGCCGTCCGGGCCCAATATTCGAAACATACATCTTGATTTTTTATACCACAGGCTTCTTTTTGGAATAAAACTTCTTCGTATTCTTTCCGAAGATATTTTTGAAAGTCTTCTAAGGACTGATTTTGAATTGCACTTAAATTATTGTTGATGCCCTATAGTCTTCACAGATACGACTCTTCTTGTTTTGAAAATGCCCAAAAGTGCCCCAATTCCAAAATTTAAGCTCAGTTTGAAAGTCATTGATACAGTTGTTCCAAGAGTCTTCATTCTTCCAGTTTCAGGAGAGGAGGTTATCAAAGTCAGGATGTGAAAGCTAAGTAGCCACAACCTAAAAGGTCTTCTACCATGATTAAGAAGAGTAGTAGAATAGAGATTGAGATGAAGAGGTGAGTGATTTGTTTTCATCATAGGTAAATGTTTGATTTGGATTCTGAAAAGGAAATTTGCCAATAAGGATTTAATAGATCCCTATCAAGGTGTTCAAATAGGTTAACGCGCTCCCAGGTGAATGGCCAGCCAATGTACCCATATCCAAAAGACTATAATCTGAAACACACTCCTTGATCAGGATAGGAACCAAGGTAATGATTGGGGGATCCTCCTTCCTTTCATGAGCACAGAAAAAGGTGTTAAAATCCCCAATTAAGCACCAGGGTTGATCAATATTAAGAGCTAGATTATAAAGGTGAGTCCACAGCTTCCTCCTGAGGTGGTGTTGGGGGCTTTTGTAAACCGTCGTAAGCAGCCAGGGCATTATATTAGCTCCCGAAACGTTGAAGTGGACAAATTGAGGGTTATGGCCAAGAATATCCACATTCCAAGTATAGTTAACCTAAATACACCAAATACCTCCTGAATGCCTGCAAGCTTCTTCGAAAAAATAACCAACAAGGTCTATTTTTCTTTGATCTTGTTCCCTTTATCACCACTGATATATGTCTCTAACAGAATAATCAAACTCGCCTAATACTCTCTTCTTAAATCTCTGATAAGAGTAGGGAAGGATTTTCCACCCACACCACGACAATTTTAAGCTATAAAACTCATGATAAAAGTCAAGAAAAGGGGGTCGAAAAGACCAAGAACAATTGTGAAGTAGCATTTACTTTACTGGTGCTACCTTTTTGGGCATAAGACACTAGGTCTTTAACTTTGGTTATCCGAAGTAAGTCCTTTTTTCGTCGGAGAAAGATCGATCAAGGGGTTCATTCTTCTTCTTCTCCTGATCAGCTATAAGAAAAAGGAAGTGGTTCTTGACAGCATGGTCTTCCAAATTAGTTTGGAAGATTTTAGACGCCTCAAAAGCTTCAACTTGATCCTTCTTCATAATTCTCACATGTTCAAGCATGACAAGTTCCATACCTTCATGTTAGAGTTTTTGAAATTGGACGAAGAGGGGCGATTGATTGAGGAAGTCTTAGAAGAGAGAATGTGGGTCTTCTAAATAACCTTCTACATTGGATTAGATTTGGGCTTGAATATTTTCCTAGCAAGAATGGAGCCTGTTTTGGAGTTTGAAGTCTTTTTACCATCTTGAGGGTTTTTTCCTACTCCAAAATGTTTATGGATGGAGATAGTGAACGAAGTTGGGTTCCTTTTGGGCCGATTAAATGGATGGCCCATTTTGCAGGGAGCCTTATTAGGTGGTTTCCACGATCTTCTCACTTTCCATCTCGATTTCCTTCGTATCAGGCGAGATTTTGTCCTCATGAAGAGCATTGAATCTTGATCCACTTTCCATTCCAAGAATAGAAACTTTTTAATCCTGCCTATGATTCAGGGATTCATTGTGATTATGATCACCTTTTCTTTCCGAGACATAATTTTTAATTTTTTCTGTTGAATCATTTCACCATCATCCACGGCCCAAATTCCGCGGGACTTGATTATTATCAAATCACCTTGAGATTTCGGAAGATTCGCTTGACTATTCTGCCCATCACCATGCCCGTTAGTGGCACAGCCATGACCACCATCAAGCTTAGCGGTGTTGGGGGGTTCCTTCGAAGGAGCCTCTTTGGAATAGGGACTCCATACAACCATCAACCCTATGACCATATTTTCCACAACGAAAACATGAGGTGGAGACCTTCATATTCAATGTTAAGAGTATTGCCAAGAACTGAAATCTGAGGGATGAGTTTTTTGGAAAGGTCAATCTCAACACATATCCTAGCAAATTTACCCCTAGATTGTACGACAGTAATTTCATCAATCTTAAGCATCGTACCAATAGTTGAACCAAACCACCATAAAAAGTGGTGATTGTATAGTTGAATAGGTAAATTAGGAATTCTGATTTAAACTGCGATCTTCTTGACAAGGTCCTCTGATGTGAGGAAGAAAGGCCTCCATCTTTGAACAATGAGATAATGTGTTAGATTATAAAGGCGAGTACACACGTTCCTCCTGAGGGGACGTTGGGGGCTTTTGTAAATCGTCGTAAGCAGCCAGGGCATTATATTAGCCCCAAAAACATTGAAGTGGACAAATTGAGGGTTATGGCCAAGAATATCCACATTTCAAGTATAGTTAACCCAAAGACACCAAATACCTCCTGAATGCCTGCAAGCTTCTTCGAAAAATAACCATCAAGACCTATTTTTCTTTGATCTTGTTCCCTTTATCACCACTGATATACGTCTCTAATAGAATAATCAAACTCGCCTCATACTCTCTTCTTAAATCTCTGATAAGAGTAGGGCAGGATTTTTCATCCATACCACGACAATTTTAAGCTATAAAACTCATGATAAAAGTCAAGAAAAGGGGGTCAAAAAGACCAAGAACAATTGTGAAGTAGCATTTACCTTACTGGTGCTACCTTTTTGGGCAGATGACACTGGGTCTTTAACTTTGGTTGTCTGAAGTAAGTCCTTTTTTCGTCGGAGAAAGATCGATTAAGGGGTTCATTCTTTTTCTTCTTCTCCTGATCAGCTATAAGAAAAAGAAAGTTGTTCTTGACAGCATGGTCTTCCAAATTAGTTTGGAAGATTTTAGACGCCTCAAAAGCTTCAACTTGATCCTTCTTCATAATTCTCATATGTTCAAGCATGACAAGTTCCATGGCCTTCATGTTAGAGTTTTTGGAATTGGACGAAGAGAGGCGATTGATTGAGGAAGTCTTAGAAGAGAGAATGGGGGGTCTTCTAAATAACCTTTTCCATTGGATTGGATTTGGGCTTGAATATTTTCCTAGCAAGGATGGAGCCCGTTTTGGAGTTTGAAGTCTTTTTACCATCTTAAGAGTTTTTTTCTACTAAAAAATGTTTATGGATGGAGATAGTGGACGAAGTTGGGTTCCTTTTGGGCCGATTGAATGGGTGGCCCATTTTGCATGGGAGCCTTATTAGGTGGTTTCCACGATCTGCTCACTTTCCATCTCGATTTCCTTCGTACTAGGTGAGATCTTGTCCTCATGAAGAGCATTGAATCTTGATCCACTTTCCATTCCAAGAATAGAAACTTTTTAATCCTGCCTATGATTCAGGGATTCATTGTGATTATGACCACCTTTCATTTTCGAGACATGATTTTTAATTTTTTCTGTTGAATCATTTCACCATCATCCACGGCCCAAATTCCGGGGGACTTGATTATTATCAAATCACCTTGAGATTGCGGAAGATTCGCTTGACTATTCTGTCCATCACCATACCAGTTAGTGGCATAGTCATGACCACCATCAAGCTTAGCAGTGTTGGGGGGTTCCTTCGAAGGAGCCTCTTTGGAATAGGGGACTCCATACAACCATCAACCCTATGACCATATTTCCCACAACGAAAACATGAGGTGGAGACCTTCATATTCAATGTTAAGAGTATTGCCAAGAACTGAAATCTGAGGGATGAGCTTTTTGGAAAGGTCAATCTCGACACATATCCTAGCAAATTTACCCCTCGATTGTACGACAGTAATTTCATCAATCTTAAGCATCGTACCAACAGTTGAACCAAACCACCACAAAAAGTGTTGATTGTATAGTTGAATAGGTAAATTAGAAATTCTGATTCAAACTGCGATCTTCTTGACAAGGTCCTCTGATGTGAGGAAGAAAGGCCTCTATCTTTGAACAATGAGATAATGTGTCGCAATCATTCAGGGTCTTTTCGTTAAAGCTAGAGTGTAATCTTCTTTATCTGAAAAATGAACAAAAAAATAGTCACATTCCATGTCAATAACATTGAACTTACCTTTGTTTTTAGCCCAATCACAATTTAAGCGTTGTTCCATGAATCCTAGGCCAATTCTTTTCCTGAGGGCTTTGACCATTAGCGCTGCTTGCCATGGTTTGCACCACTCGTTAAACTCTTCTTTTGAGACCGAAATAGAATTGGAGCAAGCCAATATTTCCAGATCATTTTTGAAAGCTGACAATAGTGAACACAATACCAGAGAACAAACACAAGAGTCACTCTCTTAGGTTCCAGAGACGGTTGATATTGAAACGGAAGTGAATGAGACCAGACGAATCTGCGCAAAGGGCGGGTTATTCTTTCAAATAGACAGTGGTGATATACATAAAGAATTTGGTGGAAAGGAGAACATCAAGAAAGGTTCAGACAACATGAGAAACTAAGAAGGGGAAGAATGGAGGTAGCAGGCGAAATAAACAAAGAGTTGTTCTGGGCCATTATCGAAGAGGATCTTCCAAGCATGTGTGAAATTTAATTCTAAATGATATTTACATTTTGGAATGTTAGGAGCTTGGGGGATTAGGAAAAGTTGAAATGGTAGCATATATGAAATACATATAATTTTAGTTTGCAAAAATTAGTGAGTAGAAATGTTTTACTGGGTATTGGTAATAGTTGGGAGGAGTTGAATCCTCTATGTCCAGGTCAAAAGGCTGTTTCAAAGCATGGATTTTATAACTATGATGGTGATCACTTGGATAAACATGAAAAAATCTATTTGGCGGCAATATGGTGTATATGGAAAGCTCACAATAACAAAATCTTTGATTGGAAAACGCTAACGTTTATGCAATTTTAAAAGAAGGGATAGGTTACTGGTTTGCAGGATAATGTTTGGTGTTTTGTAACAGATGGAATGATATGTGTTTGTTAGATTAGCTGATGTCCTTTTCAACTTTTGGATTTGATTATCTGTTTTCCGTAATGATAGGTTTGTTTTTTATTTTTGTTGTTGTAACCTCACACCCCAGTTATTAGGTACTACGAGATAGGAGATCTTTTTCTTCTTCTTGTGTAGAAGCCCTAATAGAACTTTCTATCGCCATGTCTCTGACACTATAAAGAGATAGTATGACTAATTTTGTACTCAAAACTTAGTTTACTTCCACTAACATAACTCCCTTACTTAGCTTTAATTTTGGGTGAGTTGACATATACTTAAACTCTTACTATTATTAATACCGTTACCAAAACAAAACCTTATAAGAACTTAATTTGGTGTTTACTCTTTTACCTAATTCTCTCCTCAATTTAATTGACCAGATTCACACGTACACATAAAATAAAAATAATAAAGAGAAGAATGCAAAAGAAGAAAGGAGGGTAAAAACTAAAAAGGGTATGTGGAAAGACGTGAAGGAAGGAAGAAGAGGGGGGTAGGAGTAGGGACAGACAGGGTGGTGAGATTGATGATTTTAACTGCGTTAATAAGTTTAATAAGCATATTTTTTTTTTGGTGTCATAGTTTAATAAGCATATTATAATTCGTGTGTGTTTTCCGTTTTATTTGAAAAGAAAAAAAAGAAAAAAAGCAAAAGTGGTTTGAGAAAGAGACAAAGAGATTGTGGTTTGTTGTGCCCAAAAACCGAGAGGAACACCCCAAAGCAAGCATTAGTTTAGTGACAACCCACACGAGCGGTTCTCGAACTCCATGCACTGCACAATGCACACTTGCACATCATCATGGACTTTTTTACCCACAAAATACAACTTTGGAGTATATACTCCTCTTGCTCCTAATTTTTTTTTTTAAAATCAAACACATTAATTTTTAATTAAAATTAATTATTTTTAAGCTTTAATTTATTTTCATAAATTAAATTAATTTTCAAAATATAATCTGACCTATATATTTTAAAGACTGATCTTATTTATAAAATAAAAATTTAAAAACTAATTTGACTTATGAAATAAAAATTGAAAACTAATTAGTTAAGAACTAATATATTTAATATAAAATTTTTTAGAGGACCAAAATGAAAATATATACTCTATACTTTAATTATTGCACTATATATATAAATTTTCTTTTAATTTTGATACATAAATGTTATATATGTATTTAATTATGTATTATTATTATTATATCTACAAAAGATATTATTTTAACTTCACGTTATCGTAGAATGATTATTTAAAAAATAAATAATTATAACTAAATGTTGTATAAAAGTGATATTTATGTATTAAAATTAAACCTTTTCGTATTTATAAATTTTAATATTTTTCTTTAACAGAAGTAATAAGAAGAGAGAAATGAGAGTCAAATAAAAACTAAATGTAACAAATTTACCTATTAAAATAATTTGTATTGAAATTATTCTATCAAATTTTTATAATTAACGTTGTATTTATTCTCTTTCTTAAAATTGTATTATTATTATTACTATTGAAAATTAAAATAATTAATACTATCTAAATATTAAAAATTAAGTAAATATTTTAAAAACAATTACTTCGAATATCCTTTTAAAATTAGAGAATAACTTATCATTTCTCATGTATTAACGATATATATATATAAAATAATCATACATTTAACCAATTTTTTTTTGGTGTCTTACATTTAACCTATTTAATATAATTAAAGTTGGACAAAAATAAAAATTTAAAATACACATTAAATATACCATAATGATTATACAAAAGTCTTACTCACGTGTTATATTTCGTGAGAATAATAATATAGAATTATGTTAGATGCATGCTAAAATTTAATTATTAAATTAATTATTAATATAAAATATTAAATAATATTTATATATATAAATATTTAATAGCTAATTTAATGTTGAATTTTGAATTGTAAATAGTATTTTTATTTTAATAATTTATTTTTTATCTAATTTTCGAGAAGTAAATAATTAAGATTTATTTTAAAATTTTAAAAATATAAATATGATGGATATTTAAGAGATGAAAGAAGTCACCAATAAAAAAAAATTTAAGAGATGAAAGAAGTATTGGCAAATAGTAGTTTTTATTGTCACAAAAAAAAAGTAGTTTTTATATTTAAGAGAGAGAGAGAGTTGGGGCTTGGGGGTGGGGGTGGGGGGAAGTACTGCAAGATCAGTCTCAAAATAAGGACCCCCTGAACCCTGATCTGATTTCTTTTCCTTCTCATTGAAACAGAGAGAATTGAAAACACAGTGAATAGAATCGTGCGAGTTACTCTCTTTTCTTTCTCCTTTAATTTAATTCCCCCCCTCGTTATTGCTGTTAAAAAAATAATAATAAAAAAGAAGTAATTTAATTAAACCCTCTTCCATGGTTACAAACATCCCCTTCTATATTTTTGCTATTCCTCTTCTTCTTTAAAAACGTTGGTGTTTCGGTGTTTCTTCTCATTCCTTCCTTCTTTCTTTCTTTCTTTCAGGTTCCAGCCCTATTACTCTTCTTCCTTCATTTCTTTATTATTCCTCTCTCTCTCTCTCTCTCTCACATCAGTTATGGGTAAAAGAGAGAGAATATACAAACACAGTGCTTTCAAGTCCTCAACTTTCACCCTTTTGATTCTCACACCCTTCTCCCTCTTATCCTCCATCTAACACATAACAAGTTATTATCATAAAAAAGAAGAAGGAAAGAAACCCCATCATATTCTCACAACACATTCACTGTTCTTTCTTCTTACATTGTGTTTCAAACTTTGAAACCTGAAACCCCTTTGGTTTCTGATTCCAAAGTTGGAACCTTTTCCTCCTATTTACCTCAGTTTCATACTCTGGTTTTTTTTCTGGCTCAGTTCTTCACCATGATGATGAGCTCACAGCACTTCAACAATGGTGGTAGTGATGGTGGTGGGTTCTTCCCTTCACTCTCAGTTCCTCCTCCTTCATCTTTTCCCCTTGTTATTCCTCCTCCTCCTCCTCTGTCCAACACTTCAGGGGTTGTTATGATGGGTCATCATGATGATGCAAATGGGGTAGAGGATCCTGAACTCAGGATGATGGGGCTTCAGATTTTGAGCCATTCAAAGTGGAAAAACGGAACCAACAACAACAACTACAGTGAAAACAAGAGCTTGTCTTTGAGGATTGGCGATGAGGAAGTTGAAATAGATGGAGGAGAAGAAGAAAGAGAAGAAGGCAATAATAAAGGGCCTTGCTCTTCTTCTTCTAATGGAGGAAAAAACGGTCATGTCAAACTCTGTGCTAGAGGCCATTGGAGACCTGCTGAAGATGCTCAACTTAAGGCACTTGTTTCTCAATATGGCCCTCAAAACTGGAACTTGATTGCAGAACATCTCAAAGGAAGATCAGGTAATAACAACAATAATAATCAGTAATCTCAGGTTCAAAAGTTTAAACTTGTTAATACTATTGTGATTATTGCAGGGAAGAGTTGTAGACTGAGGTGGTTTAATCAGCTAGATCCTAGAATTAACAGAAGAGCTTTCTGTGAAGAGGAAGAGGAGAGGCTGTTAACAGCACACAAAATGTATGGAAACAAATGGGCCATGATTGCAAGGCTTTTCCCTGGGAGAACAGATAATGCAGTCAAGAATCATTGGCATGTAATCATGGCTAGGAAGCAGAGAGAGCAATCAAGCATGTATAGAAGGAGAAAACCTCCTGTTTTCTCTCCTCCTCCTTCTGCTAATGAAGAAGCTGCTGCTGGTGTTGTTCTTCCTCCTCCTAAGGGTTTGGAATTGACTCTCTCATCAAACAATAATAATAATGATGTAGCAAGTGATAATGATCAGTTAACTATCTCAGATGAATCTGTCTCAACAACTTCCACCGATACATTTTTTCATAAGCTTGGTATGTTTATATGCTTCCTTTTTTTCTTTATTTTGGATAATTAAGTTATCTTTATTATATATATCCTAATATATGTTTCTTTTTTGTGATGTGGGATTAGTTGCAGGTGTGGGTGGAGTGGTGAATGTGGGTTATGAGAAATTCTATGGTGGTTGGAACAATGGAAGAAGTGAAGTTGTGGGAAAACTTAAGAGTGTGGACCAATCCAATTATGTTTCAGAATCAAATAACTCATCATCAGAAGTCTCAGTATCTGAGTCAGTAGGCACCACCAATAGGTCCTCCTATCTCTCAATTTCTGGAGAAAGTGAAAAGCACAACAAGATTAACAACAACAACAACAACATGCCAGCATTCATTGATTTTCTTGGGGTTGGAGCTACATAACAGCAATCTTCACTGAAAGAAAGAAAGAAGAAAGGAGAGAAGAGGGTTAGGAAAGTGAGGCTAAGCTAATAGATGACTGTGTTGATTGATTGTGTAGCTGTGTTGTGTTGAGAATTAGAAGTGATGCATTCAAATGGGGTCTGTTTAGTAGGGTCCTGTTTTGCATTCCCTTTTGTACAGTTAGTTCCATAAAAGGCTAAAAGTAACTAAAGTAAAAATGCCCAATCAATAGAGGGATGAACAATCCAAAAATTTGAAAAAAAAAAAAAAGGGTTAATATTTAGTACTCAGTAAGTAGTAAGTATGACATGTCTGTTATGATCTTATGACTCATGAGTAGTTATGGGATTCAAAAAGGTATGATTTTTTTTTATTTTTTAGTTTTGAGAAACAAATATTATTGTAATCATTTTTCTCAAACTACCCTCTTATTATGAAACATTCTTGAATATAACTTTTTTGTATTAATATATTAAAAAAGTAAACGAAAATTATTGTTATTGTTAACATAAAGCAATTTTACATGTATATTAATCATTTAATAATTAGTAAAAATAATTATCTTTTACATTACTAAGCGAATAAATATTTAAAAAACTAATTTAATTGAATGACTAAATGTAAATTAGGGACCTTAAAAAAAGTGAGTATTATTATCACACTTGTAAATTTTTTTTTTAAAATTTGTTTTTACAGTTTTGTTATTTTTTTTGGACTGAACGAGCAACAGAAGAAGCAGGTTGAGGGGGCATTGTTAGGCTATGTCACTTTTGGCATTTTGTTATTAATCTGAAGCTAAAGTTTGTTGACTATAGGGACTGGTCATTATTTGATTATTTCTCCATGACTCACTCACCACCCTGGAACATGTTTTTGAAATGGCTATTCAATTCTCAATGTTGCATCTTGTCATTGGGTTTGGTGATTTTCCTTTTGGCTAATATATATATGAGTGTTTGGTATTAGATGTTTGACCATAATTGACATGCACCGGCAATTATCCTCTTTATATATAATTAACATATGCTTCAATTAATTCTTTCGTGACCATTAGTAGATGATTGGATTTGTTTTTGCTAGGTACTAATATCGTTTAATTATTAACATTTGTAGTATATTTCCAGCTAATAATAAATTTAAAACTGACAAATCAGAGATGATGATGATGATGCTGGTGGTTTATTTATGTTCATCAGCGAGGATATCATGATTCATACATCATTTATCTCTAAACTAATTTATACAGTGAACCATCATGAATAATTGCAATCTTCATATTTATATTTGTGGATATATAAATAAGTTTTTTTTTTTTTACATTAATATATATATATATATATATATTTTTTTTTTTGCTGATCCTTGTAAAGTTGCGTAAATTATTATTAGGGGTGGCAACACTGATCATATCCGTGTATCCAATCCGTTCGGATCGGATTGCCAATCCTACCCGCAGCGAAGCGGGTTGAGAGCCTTGCAGGAAGGGTAGGGTAGGGTAGGGTAGGGTAGGATTAAGGTTTAGGCTCAACCCTATCCGCCCAACCCGCACTCCATATATAATACATAATTTTAATTAAAAAAATGTTAGTATTGGGGATAGATCACATAACCTCTTAGTTATATAAAAGTGCTTAACCATTCAACTATGTAATTTTTATACATTGAATATGTAAAAAGTCTCTTTCATTTATTTACATATATAAATATGAAATTTTATAAACTTTAATTTCTAAACCTCTCATTCCACACTGCTGCGACAACCTTAATCTCTCTCAGACTCAAATACTCACAGAATCTCAAAATCATCAAACTCACTTGATGGTTATGTTATTTGTGATTTGATTATGTTATTTAAGTTGTATTTTTAAATTGTATGTTTGACATATTATGGCGTCTTTAAAAGACTTCTAATTATGTTTTTAATATTGTTTAATTTGCTGTTTTTTATCCCGCGAATAGGGTTGGGTATCTACGGATTGAGTGCTGGTAGGGTTAAGATTAGGAGGTTCTCAACCCGCAGATAAAGTAGAGTTGAACTATAAATGAAAAATCAACCTGCGAGTAGGGTTAGGATTGGGACTAAATCCTATCATACCCTACCCATTACCAAGCCTAATTATTATGTTGGCTTTTTTTTTTTTTTTGATAAAATGACCATCGAAAAAGGAAATGATATTTTGATTTTTCAAAAATGATTTCAATTCAATTTAACAAAATATACCATTTTTCCATAAATGGCAAATGACTTATGCATTTGATCCAATTTATTGTTGGAACATTTGAGAGATATTATTTAGAAGATATATAAATAGAATCGAGAAAAAAATTGATCACTAGATTTTTTTTTATTTTGAGTTTTTTTATTTTTGCTATTAATTTTAAAAAAATATACTACAGAGACAAAAAAAAAAATAACTAACAATTAGCAATCTGCATTGAAATATGAACTTGTTCTGCATTCACAATTGAAATAAAATTTTATAAACGAATTTTATTTACATTTATATTTGAATTTCATAAATAATATAATCAAACTACTAGTTGATTGGTAATTATTTTGTGTTCATGAAACTTTTTTAACTATTCTGTTGCCAGAAAGTTTGATTGTTCTGACATAAGAAATTTTATTATTTTAGTGATTGATTAATCCGTTGAAAAAAAATTTAAAGCGAAATACACACCGATTTTTAGTATTCAATTCATAAAACCATATTTCTGGAAATTTAACTAGATTGGTCAGATCAACTAAGAATTGATCACTTGATTCAATGCAAAAATCAGTTGCCAATGAACTGATAAAAGACTACTTAAACAGTATTTCTTTTTTTTTTTTTTTAAAGAAAAATGTAGTTACAAAAAATTAGTTACTAATTTATGTATTATATATGTTAGTTACATACATTTTCAATGTGTATTTAATATTCTATCATATATTTTAAAAGAATAGCTATTTTGTGTATATATAATATCATTGGATTTTTTTTACCAAAAATTTATTTTTTATTATATTTTATTCAACTTTAATTAAATTTTAATTAAAATTTTTCAAACTCTGAAACCTCTCATTTCACAAATTTAATAACTGGTTCGGTTTCATAACTTAAATAAAACTATTTTTCAAAGTAGAATAATGTGGATTAATTAAGTAGCAATAAAATGGAGGCGGAATAGAAACAATAAGCTTTATTATTTTTTCTAACACAGGTGATAGTATGGTTCATTTCCGTTCACTCAATTTTGTTTTCCCCAAAATGAGGTTATGCAACATGATTAATATAATTAGTGCGGTTGGAGATATGCAAATTGAATTTTAACTCATTTTAAGATGTTTATATGTCATAATCACATCAGAATCATATTGCAGCATAATATTAATTAATCCCTAATAACTATGGATTTAGACAAAAGTAGAAAGCCAAGGTGACCTTTTAGCTGTTGCGGCAAACCATGGTTTCAAACTATACACCTAACATACCCATAATGGGGATTAGGCAAAGCATGCGCCAAAACTCTGGTGCCAATGAAAACGTGCTTGTAGAGTTTCTTGTGATTGTTATGTGTCAATTTTTTGTATGTCGGCATGACCCTTTATTCTATCAAAATTATATTAACTTATACCATTCTTCGTTTTTTTATTCGATAAATATATATATACAAGACAAAAGTTTTGGTTAGTGTTGAGTTTCGTACAGGAATAAAGATAATACTTCTGTTATCAAGTTTATAAAAATATTTGTGGATAATGTTATAATTAAATACAAAATATAAGAAATTATGCATAATTTAGCCGATTCTCTTTTTTAGTTATCATTTAGCCGATTCTATAGGCTTGGTATTTTTCTTTTTGGTCAACATAGGCCAGGCCTTGTAATTTGTAAATGAAACAAAATTAATATTATATTTGTTGGGCCACTGTAACACATGGCGCTATTACCTATTAGGCTCATCTTATTGAGGGCATTATAGTCTTAACAGAATAATAGATTTTTTTTTTGGACAAAGGATAATAGTTTGTTATAAGTTATAACTAACTCTAAGGGATAGTTTGGCAAACAGACTTTCCCTTTTATTTTGGGATGGGATGAATGGGATTGATTTGGATCTGATTTTGGTGAATGGTTCTGATTTTGTGCCTTCGTTTTGGTATTCAAAATTTGGGTTTTTATTGTTTGTTGATACATGGGGCCTAAGCCCATAAACTTGCGGTTTTTTTTTGGTGTAGATAAATTTGAGGCTTTGTTTGTTTAATTTTTATCTTGATGATGGCCTTAAATTAAGAACAAACAAAAAGGCTCACGCCCAAAACTGTAAAAATTAAAAATAAAAAAGCTCAATGTGATGAACCCAATACAATCCGTGGTATTTATCTGGGTTAGTATTTTCATATCAAGCCCAATCTGAACTGATTCATATACACTATACACCCCTTTTTTGAAGGGCTGTGAAATGGATGGATCTATCCTTTTAAGATCGATTTATATACCCATCAAGATTTTTTTAACCCGATTCATTTATAGTTAGTCCGATAGATTAAACGGATTTGTCTATTTAATTAATTAATTATTTATTTAAAAAAATAAATAAAAATAATAACTTTTAATTAAAAAAATTTGGACAAGCCAAATCAAGGAAGATATAAGAAAAATGTTGATTTTTTTGAAAGATTTCAAAAAAAAAAAAAAAACAACCCATTTAGTCCAAATTTAACGGTATGGGTTTGAAGGCCAAAGACCACCCATTTAGATGAGCAAACGGACTAACCCGACATATTTGACCCATTTTGATGATCCTATTTGATATCTCCTCCCCCTTCTTTGTTTTCTTTTAGAAAAAACTAGGGAGCCAATACATTATAATCAATAGAGAGTTAAACATAGTTATGGATGACAACTCATATAAATTTTGGATGATAATTTAATCTTGGATATATGAGTTACGGATGATAACTTATATAAATTTTGGATGATAACTTAATTACTGGTCCCGTAATGGCTCTCCAACATCTTAATGTTTTATATTTTAACATTTAAGAATGATATTTCATTTTTATTTTTAAAGTAATCATGACATTTTTCTATATATCAATAATAAAATAATAATACAATTATGAAAAATACTTTGGGTTAGAAATCAAGTTCATGTAATGAAAATGTAACAGAAATTATATTATAAACCGGAGATAATAGTATTTAAAAAGAATAAAATGGAAGCAAGATCAGAAAACACAAGACACAGAGCCTGAAAACAAAACAATGTACAGTGCTTATTATTACTCTTCAGTAATCAAGTAGTGTTAATATAATATAAAACTGAAAATTTTGGGAATAATAAAAAGGGAGGTGCTGCCATGAAATCCCACAAGGTTCAAGGTTTGTCCACATAGAAACAAAGTAATCCCAGCTGGAAGTTCAGAGAAGTCGTAGTAATAATAATATGATTCATTCACACAACTTAGGCCCCTCCAAATTAATCATGAGCTCCATTAAAAATATATAATACATGCATGTTGGAATTCCCAACCCTGAATGACTAACCTGTTTCCTGGTCAACAAAATCTATAAATCCCAAATTTAATTAATATTATTATTAAAACTATATAGTATATGACATATACCTGGAACGTAACAGTGAATCAAACATAGGGATGCAAGTGCATAATAATTTAATTAATTAATTAATTAATAGACATGCCAACCAATGGAGCTTATATATCTCACATGATTTTTCTAAGTTGGTGTGCCCCCCTCTTCTATGTTAATATTTTTTATGTATGTATGTTGTGAAGAGATTATTAATAAAAATAATTAAAAAGGGGATGTAAAAGTAAAAGAATCCAAGACATGTACTTACAAAACATCCGTCTGAATAGGATTGGTTATATTGGTCGGTGTGGGGTACCAAGTTGCAGAATTGAATTCCACTGAAAATATCCACGTAATGCCCATGCACTTTCAGCAAAATCTTAATCTAGATTTAAGTGTTTCATAAATTGCAACACCCCATCATGCTCATTTTTACACAAAAATAATGTTTTCATTCTTTTCCTTTTCCCTTTATATATATAATAACAATGCTTAATTAATAATTATTACTTCTATGTAAATATAACATCTCCCATTGGTGTTAAGGAAAAAAGGTTTAATTCAATGTGTAACAAAATAATTATATCATATTCCTTTAATTTCTATGGATTAGATATGTAATGAATAAAAAGAAGGGAATATTCACATGGGAATTAATTAAGTAATATTAACCAATTTTAGGGTTTAAGTTTATAATTTAGGTTAGAATTTAGGGTAAAAGATGTTTATAATTCACGGTATAGAATCTAAAATAAATAAAATTTATTTTAAAAAAGTCACTTACCTACTATCACAGACGGTAATAGTGTTGAAGTTATACTCACCCAATTTTGGTGCTTATTCAAAATTGAGGCAGAACAACAATGAGGTTATTATGATGGAGATGCATGTGTTGTACTATCCGAATCTCATAGGATATATAAAGTTGAAGGTAGGTAAAACTTCAAAACGAGTTTTAGATTGAGAACGACTCTATCATATATAAAACATGCTCTCTCTCTCTATATATAGGAAATGTCTATACAAATGGTAGGAAAGCTTTCAAGAAATGGCTATGTGGTTTTTGTGAGATCTTTCATATAAAAAAACAATAATTATAGGTATACCTATTTTACGAACCAATTCTAACTAATTCATTTTTTTTTATTACAAATAAAAGACTTTAACTTCACTACCTTCAAGTTAATTTTTGTGATATATATATATATATATATATATATATATATATATATAACTATTTATATTCTCTA
>JASCZI010030774.1:3355-21408 GCA_036250425.1 Stylosanthes scabra
TTAGATCACGTTTTTGCCTATTGTTATACTCATCAGACCCCGGGAAATCATTTCTCGGTGGCCGGACTCTACTGTTGCCAGGTCGGAATTCACTGTTGATCGGCCGAAGTTCACTGTTGATCGCCGAAGTTCACTATTCACCGGTCGGAATTCACTGTTCCTTAACCGGAATTCGTTGTTAGCCGAACCGCTACCTTAAAAAAGTTGAACGGAATTATTTTCCAAAGCCGGCGGCGCATCCTCTCCTATTTGCTGATTTCCAATCACCGATTATCGCTCTTGCTCCGCCGCTCCCTTTGACATCGGTACCTTTGTTCTTCTCCTTCTTCTTCTTCGGTCGTCGCCGCTCCCTTTTCTCCGCCTCCGTCTCTCTCTCTCTCTCTCCCGTGTGCGTGTGTGTGTGTGTCGGCCAATTAGGGTTTGATCACCTAATTGGCCCTTAAATAGTTAAAATAAATAAATAAAAATAAACAAAATAATAAAAATAATATTGCATAATTTTCTTTCTAGTAATTTTCACAGGTGTGTGGATTTTCGAGCTTGAAAAAATCTAGCTTAGGGGCAACTGGGTCGAACCAGTACCCATTGTAATTTTTCATTAATAATTTCATGGGGAAATCGAACTGAACCGATACCCATTGTAATTTATTTTTCATCTCTTTGGGTCACTCGTAGCAAACGATACCCATTGTACTCCATTTTTATTTCTTTGGGACAACCGCACCAAAATGATTTCCATTGCATTTTGTCATATCATGGGGCAACCGGATCGAATTGGTACTCATTGCAAGTCGTTTTTCAATTACTCATCTCTTTGGGCCAATTGGACTGACCCATAATTTATTTTTCATCTCTTCGAGTCAACCATGTCAAATGGTACTCATTGAAAGTCTTTTTTAAAAAAAATCTCTCATCTTTTTGGGGCAACTGTATCGAACAATACCCATTGCATTTCATTTTCAACTCCTGGGGCGGTCGCATCATGTCGATACCCATTGTATTTCAATATTCAATTATATATCTTCCTTCTATAATGGGGCAATTGTACCAAACCAATACACATTGTATCTCATTTTAAACAATTTTCACTCATACTTTATATCATTAGATTTTCCTTTTTAGGTCTGCCGCACCAGAACGGTACCTATCTTTCATTTTATCATTAACGTTTTTCAAAGACAAATTTATATCAACTCCTTTGCCATTTTATTTTCTAAATAAAAGGCAAAGGGGGGCAGCTGTTGATACCTAAATTTGTCCTCCATTATTATTATTATTACCATTATTATTATTATTATTATTATTATTATTATTATTATTATTAAAAGTATATAAAAATAAATATTATATATTTCATTTCAACATATTTTTACATCAATAAAAAAATAATAAAAAAAATCAAAACAAAACAAATCAAAAGAAAAAAGAGAAAAAATAAATTAAAATATGAGACTAGAAGAAGATTCAAGTTTCAAAGACAGTATCATTCGGTAGAAGATTTTCAGCACACAAATCTTGAATACTTCCACCAAGTGAGCTGTCGCCGAAGAAGTCAGAGCTGAAGCATGTGCAGGGAGCTAATTTTTCAATTGCAATTTGCGTTGATTTAGCAAATCATCATCTATAAATACTGCAACCATGTCAGTGCACAAGGGAGAAAAAGAAAAAAAGAAGATAAAAAAAGGAAGAGGATCAGCATAGACAAAAAAAAAAAAAAAATAGTAGAGTAAGTAGAACGAAAATAAAAAAGAGTGTGATCTAAAAAAAGGGATCTGAAGCACTAAGAAAAAATTCGTGGAAGAAGAGGGTTCAAATTTTAATACAAATTTTTATCAATAGCAAGCACCACCTTCAGAATTAAGTATAACTAGGTATTTCTATTTCTATCTTTCTAATAAGTATAACTAGGTATTTCTATTTCTATCTTTCTAATATACTGTTATTTTGTAATCTTATATTCAGATTCATATGAGAATATTATATACTCATATATGTTCTTTTTATTTATCTACATAATTCAGTACACTAAAAATAAATAAGTAGAAACTTACTAAACTGTCAAAATATGAGGCGTTCATCATCTTTTAAATTTTGCTTGTGTTTGTGATGAATACTTGCTGTGTACATCTTAAGTTTAAACTTTTAAAGTGTGAGTAAAAAAAAATTGTGAAGTGTGAAGTAAAGAGGACGAAGCTAAGCTAACTTGTGATAAATGTTGATATATATCTACATGTATTTTTTTTTTTAAAAAAAATAAACATAATGATTTTTCCAACACAATCATTAACTTACTTTTTTTTCTTTTTTAATATATTATTTTTTTATCATGGCATCCAACGGATGCATTTTATTTTTTCCTTTTGTATCATGGATTACAACCCATCTCTCTTAATTATTTATCAGAAACCAAACCTATCGATTGAACTAGTTATTGATTGAACCAAATAACTGATTCGGTTCATACATCAAACCATTTGTTATAAAAATTTATCTAAAAAATGTACGATATGCATTAACAAGGTTTGAACTAGGAAACTAATTCTTAAACTAAGACTACAAACCACTAAGCTACTAATCTAATTTGTATATTTACGTAACAGTATTAATAATATCTTATTAACGATTTATTAATTTCACAAATTATCATAACTAATTTATATAATATTGATTTTTTTTATGATATGTATTAAATTTATTTAACAAATAAAATCTTTCTTTCTCTTAAATCATCCGATGATGAAAATTAGAAGAAAATCGGAATATCGATTAAATTATTTCTTTCTAATATTCCTAAAGTTTTTATATCAAGTTTAATCATAAACGTTGATTAAATTTAATTTCATAATAAAAATATATTATTTTTAGAAAATAATTTAAAAATCAGCATATTAATTCTCGTCAAGTGCGTTGACGAGATTTAATTATCAAAATAATAAAGAATATATTTTTAAAAAAATAAGACCAATAAAATTAAATCTACAAATAATAATAGATTACATGGTAACCGTTAAAAAACGGACGATATAGGGTGCTAGTAATACCTTCCCTATTCGTAATCAATCCCCGAACCTAAACTCTGGTATTGCAGACTTTTCTCATTTTTTGCATCCAATTAGCCATTCCATTTTTATGGAAAAATTGATTGGTGGCGACTCCGAACATCATAATACAATCCCTCCAAATACGGTGAATATCATCTCATCTCTCGGACGCCTACGAGTTGCGTCGTCCCGCGCGGGACGTTGCGACATTACCAAAATCAATCTCAAATAAATAGCCAGACTCCAAATATCTTATTCGTTAATCATATTTACACACTTTTATTAATCAATAAATAATATTTAATAATTCTCTTTTAATTTTCTAATATCATTTGATTAGGGGGAATTTTACAAAAGCTCAACTATTTTCAAATTTTAGTCTTTTATCTTCTAAGTCTTAGCTCCTCACATGTTTTATAGTCCATAATTTTGTATTTTTATAAATTTTCTTTTCCAATTACAAATTTCAATTTAAATATTCAACAAACAATTCAAATATTAATCTATTTTTTATTCTCTCAATAATTTCATGTATTTTATTTTATTCTCAATTTATTAATACTTATTTTTTTAATCTTCATTTATATTTTTAAATATGAATGTTAGTATAACGAATTTGTTATATTTATTATTCGTGTGATTATATATATCTCTTTTGTTAGACGAGTACAATTTAAATTCATAAAATTCTTTATATGTTACTCATATAATTTTTTATGATAATATTTATTATTCTTGCCTCCACAACATATATTTTTTGGTCTGTCACTGACCAAGGCGGTAAGAAATTATCGAAAAGACTTATTATGTCACGTGCTCAATCTCTTTCCAAATAACTATCTCATTATGGTTCGGTAGGCAATGGGGGAGATTGATGCTTCAAGGTGTTAGAATATATATTAGTATCAATTAATATCAATTATCATATATGGGTTTATTAGTTTGATATTACTTATAACTATAGGATATTAGGTTATTATTATTCTAATTCTCTCTTCACTTACAAATATGTTAGTGCATTTTACTATGTAATACATAACTCTCATACAATTCTAATACACATAATTTTTCTCTGTTGTGTATTCTCTCTCTCTCTTTCTAACACGATATCAAGAGCTTAGGTTCTTTTCATTTTTTTTCCCAATGGAGATTACACAATGGTATCCTCCTTGAACTCTATGAGTTTCTTTGTTTTGTTCTTGGCACACATTTTTTCCTCGTGCTGTTCCTTTTTTCCTTTTTCTTGGTCATCTTTTCGCACGCATCGTCGTTTTTCACCTTCAAATGCGTTGTTTTGCATCACTTCAAGCTCTCTGTTTCTCCTCATCTTCACTATGTTCTTCTTCATTTTTTGGTCTTTATTCTGCAGTTTCATTTGCACCCTTCTTCGGCAGTTTCGCCAACCTCTTTGTGGGAGTTTCGTCTCCACCCTGTTTTGGCAGTTTCGCTAATCTTTTTGTGGCAGTTCCGTCTGCACTCCTTCGAAAGTTTCACCAATCTCTTTGTGTGCGTGGTAGTTCTGTTTGCATATCGTTTCGGTAGTTCTGTCTGCACCCCGTCATAGCAGTTCCGTCTGCATACACAAATCCCATACATAAATCTTTCTCTATTTGTGTACTTTTTCTCCCTTCCTAACATAGTATCAAGAGTTTAAGTTTTTTCCAATAATTTTTCTTCCTTCGATGGGGATTACACATTGGTATCCTCCTTGAACTCTATGAGTTTCTTTGTTTTGTTCTTGGCACACAAATTTTTTTTTTTCGTGATGTTCCTTTTTCCTCATTCTTGGTCATCTTTTTGCACCGTCAATTTTCACCTTCAAACAGAGTCATGCGCCTCTTCAAACTCATTGCTTCTCCTCATCTTCACCGTGTTGCTTCTTTAATTTTCGGTGTTTATTCTGTCAGTTTCATCTGCACCCCGTTTTGACAGTTTTTTGCCAGCCTCTTTGTGGCAGTTCTGTTGCATCTTTGTGGCAGTTCTGTTAGCACCTTGTCCCGACAATTTCGCCAATCTCTTTATGGGAGTTCGATCTCCACCTCAGCAGTTTATTCAGCCTCTTTGTGGGAGTTTCGTCTCCACCACTACAGTTTCGCCAACCTCTTTGTGAAAGTTCCGTCTCCACCTCGTTATGGCAGTTTCAACAATCTTTTTGTGGCAGCTCCGTATGCACTCTTTCGGTAGTTTGACCAATTTCTTTGCGCGCGGCAGTTCCGTCTGCATCTTGTTCCGGCAGTTCCGTCTACACCCCGTCCTAGCAGTTCCGTTTGCACTCGTGTTCCGATCTCTTTATGGAAGTTTTGTTTGCATTTTCTTTCCGCGATTTCGCCAATTTATTTTTTTAAAAATAAGTTTCAAATTCAAGCTCAAGTTGATACTTGAGTTTGAGGAGAATGCTATAATATATATTAGTAACAATTAGTATCAATTATTATATATGAGTTTATTAGTTTGATATTACTCATAATTATAGAATATTAGGTTATTATTATTCTGATTCTCTTTTCACATATGAATATATTAGTGTATTGTACTATGAAGCACATAATTCTCATACAATTCTCATACACATAATTTTTTCTCTCTGCTTTCTAATATGGGAAAGGTAAATAAGGGAACAGTGCTTCCATCAGTGTACTTTAAAAAAAATAAGGGTGGAGTCTTAGGAGGTAAGGTGAATTTAATGATAGGATGATGCATCTTGGACTTTGGTACATTAATCGGCATCGATTTAGCAGTACGAAAGTGAATGGGCTTTGATACGTGCATTGTCATAAAAAAAAATTTTAAAAAATGAGATCAGGTAGATTAATGATTCTATAGGTGTTTTAGCTTTATAGAAAACATGTGATGTTATTTTGATGTTTTAGATTGTTTGCATATTTTTTTTGGGCTTGTTCTCGTTGTGAACTTTTTTACGTCTCATTTTTAGGAGATTATATGAGATTGTAATATATCGATAAAAATAAAAATAAAAAACACATGATTTTATTTATTTTTTTAATTTTTTTTAAAGTTGTCCATTAGTCTGTATTAAATTTTTTATTTAGTCCTTTATCTATTTTAAATTTTTATATTTAATATTTAATTTTTTATTCATTATTTAACTTTTTATATGTTTACCATTTTTTATGAGCATTCAGTATTTATCTTTAATTTGTTTTTTCATTATCTTTTGAGTTTGGAACTTTAGCTTCATGTGTAAACTTCAACTATTATTAAATTCATAATTTATATTTTTTTTATAACATTATGTAATTAAAATATATGTGTAGAATTTTTTATGTTAGTATTTTTTTTTTCCGATTAGTTTCAAACTTACAAAGTCCCATTAGGGGTGAGAGTTACATCAAATACCAATAACATTCTTTTAAAATTAAATTTACTAGCACAGCATATTATCACAAAGATATATGAGTGTCATGATATCTAACTAGCTAGTGATATATCCAATTCCCCAATAAAAAAATCACATCTTATTTGTTCTACTTTACCTAATTATAGGAGGAACATAAAGAAACAAATAATTATGACTAGCAAGACACAAATAAACTTTGTTTTCCCCCTAATTGTTATGTGAGGCTGAGAGTAAAGCACAATCGTTTGATCGCTTATCAAGTCATGAGGATGCACTTTTACTGAAGACCGTGACAAAAATCTATATCACCCGCTAGGAAGCAGGTAATGTAATTGGGTTATAAATTTTGATATGGAGGATACGTGTTGTGTTATGAGTGGTCAATATATAGAGGTCAAATGGCAAAATGAACATGATTCACACTTTAGGGGTGTTTCCACCATGTCAACATTGAATACAACTACACTAAGTCACTAACTAGTCAAGCTTATAATAATAACTACTACACAAAAACATATATAGCTATCTACTTAGTTCATCCCACGATCTTTTCGTAATTATTATGTACCACAAACTTGGTACATTGAACAATTTTCCCCTCACTTTTTTCTTTTAATTTTTTATTTTAAATAATAATTTCTACCTTTTTTTTTTGGACTTGGAATAATTTCCCATTTGAAAAATAGGGGGAAAAAACTCTGAATGAGTAGTGATGTGTGATCCGATAGCATTAACAACTAACACTCAAAGTATAAAAGTAATGCTAAGTAACTATTATTTAAAATTATCTTATTAATCTAATATTTATATTTTCTTATATATATAACATTTATAATTATACACTTATAACATATAATATTATATATTTATTCTAATAATAATTAATAAATACAAATAAAAATCAAAATATATAAATTATAACTACATATATTATTTAATTATGACTACCAAATATTTATATTTGCTTTCTTAATTATTATTGTAAGATGCATGGTTACAACATTCTAATAATAAATCCAAATTATAACTTGGTTTCGAAGAAAAATGAAAACATAGTAATAAAAGTAGATAATACAATTTGAATTTACACTAACTTGATTGTCGAAATACTTCTCATGCTACCTTGAAAGCAAAGCCGTGGTGATATTGACTCATAAGAAAAGTCAAATGTATGCTTTGGTGCACTAAAAGGTTACTAGAACAATTTGAATACTTGAAAGCTAAAGATTTGGCATCTAAAGGAAAAAGGAAAAATAGTTGACGAAATAATATGTGTGAGGAGATAAACATATATTACAATAGGTGTTATTAATTTTATTTTTCTTAAGTTTGAAAGGATCATGTATTATTGGAGGAGGTCAACTTGTTATTGAACTTTATGAGCTTTGTCGTTTTGTCAGTTTTTGTATAGTCCCATATCTAATATCTTGATAACCATATCTTGCAAATAAATATGAAGCTAGGATCAGAGCTTATTACCAAAAAATAAGATTCAAAATCAGGGCATATAGAATTAGAGTTGTCTGCCATGTAGATGGCGAAGAAGACAAAAGGGCCAATAATACAAGATTTTTATGGGCACTTACTCGTTGACACTATCATTAGAGGGGTTGACAAGTGACAATAATAACGTTGAAGAAGGACATTTACTTCTCTTTTGAGTATCATCTTTGTACCACACAACCCCCTAGGTATACCTCTATAGTTAAGTTAGTGGCTCAAACTTCCCTAAAACTATGAAACATTTGTTGAACAAATTTGATGCATCCGTTCTAGAAGCATTTCTTCATACTCTTTGAGAATCTTGACCTTATTGTAACAGGTTTATTTTATGTCTTGAAAAAAAAGAAAGGGAGAATAAAAGGAAACAGTAAAGAAACGAAAGAAAAAAGATATTGCCTTTACACTTTTCCTTTTAGCTACCAATATTCGAGTAAACAGATTCTCAATTACACTCAATCTAAGGCATCAAGTTTATATAATATTTTACTACTCGCATGTGGTGTGAGAGTTATGGAATTCACCTTTAATATTTCTCTGTAATGCTCATATGTAATGAGTAAAAGTATTATTTGAACTCAGAAAAAGTCCAGGCAATCATTTTAGCTATATATTGGTTGAGGGGAAATAATAACATTCACTCTGAACCAAAAATTAAGAAACAAACTTTAAAATGAGTTACAACTTCATTTTTAAATACTATTTTTCAATGAGCTATTGTGACTTGTGAGAATATAATGTTTTCTTAACCTGTTATTCCATAATTCTTCATTCTCTTTTCAGTTTTCAACGACCGTAAAATTATATATATATTAAAAAACTAAAAAGTATATATTTGAGAAAGAATCATCTGGGAAAAAGCATAGTTTACTATAAATTGTTATGGAAGCATAATCCCTTTTAATATAATGTAGTAGAATACGATTCTGCAATATCTACTAGTGGATGATCGTTGATAGCATTTACAAAACAGAGAATAAATGCTCTGCCTTTTCATGGCAACAACTTAATGATCCTGAAATTATATGCCACAAGTATACCCAAGCATTAAGCATAGATACAGCTAGCACGGCTTCCACGTAAAACAACCTTCTAATTTCTTAAGGAGAAAAAAAAAAAATAAAAAGTTTCATTCCAAAGTTAGGCTCACTTCTTTAATGAATAAACAAAGATATTGCATCTTTGTCTTCACAAAAGCTAATTTAAGTCCACTCGTGGACTAAACAAGTGACAAGGATTCACCATCATATGTTATGTTAACCCAATCATATAAGTTCTTCAATTTTCCTAACAAAAGAAAGTTAAGGAACCTAAAGCTAATATGAAGTTAAACTCTCTCTGTGAACTTTAAACAATATTATACAATAATAAGGTAGCGTTTATGCTGCATGATTATGATAACTACTATGTCTTAAAAAGTGTTGTTAAATTTAAGTAACATTTTTTTTACTATTAATAACCCTTTTTAATTTAAAAATAAAAGAAAAAATATTATCCAAATGCAAAAAAAATATGTCACTTAAATTTAACTACACTTGTATGGACAACATAATTATAATTATAATTATAGGCATAATAATAAAGCTAATAAGAAAGAATTTGTGTGTTGATTACAGTGTAGGGCCTCCACCAATGGGATGGATAGATATGCATTACAGAACTTGAAGCCGAATTATGTACACTTGAAATGTGTATCACAAACTTATAGTAGTGGATGTTGATTGGAAAATGCCTACTAGTTCCTTTTATTCTTGGCATCCACTAAGATATGTAGTGAAGTAGTGCATAGTATAAAATATATAAATATCTATATATAATATACATATACATTTGCTATATCTATCTATATATATAAGTAGAGTGCATTCCCTGTGTGTGGTGCTAAATTCAGGAAGACAAATGCATACCTGGCCATAGGTTGGTTAGAGAGTATAATTGTATGAAAGATAGAAGCAACAAATAACGGAACTGTGAAAATGAGAACCTCATTGTGTTCTGGCATTTTTCTGTTCAGTTTCGTATTCATTTGCCTGAATAATGTAACAGTAACGGTGTTAGGATCTTCCTTCAGCAATGACCTCCACACTCTGCTCAAGCTCAAGGAAGCTATGAAGGGATCAAAAGCCAAACCCGACGCGCTTCAAGACTGGAAATTCTCAACCTCTATCTCCGCTCACTGTTCATTCTCCGGCGTCACCTGCGACCGCCATAACTTCCGTGTCGTCGCTCTTAACGTCTCCTTTGTTCCCCTATTCGGCACCATTCCGCCGGAGATAGGCCTCTTGGACAAGCTCGAGAATCTTACCCTCTCATCGGACAATCTCACCATGGAGCTTCCCATGGAGCTCGCCAATCTCACCTCCCTCAAGCTCCTCAACATCTCTCACAACTCCTTTTCCGGTCGCTTCCCCGGCCAGATCACCGTCTCCATGACGGAACTCGAAACTCTCGATGCCTACGACAACAGCTTCAACGGAAACTTACCAGAGGAGTTCGTGAGGCTGGAGAAGCTGCGGTGTCTCAACCTGTCCGGCAACTATTTCTCCGGCGAGATTCCCGATAGTTACTCTGAGTTCCAGAGCTTGGAGTATCTGAACCTGGCCACAAACTGCTTAACCGGCATGATTCCAAGAAGCTTGGTGAAATTGAAGAAGCTGACACATCTCTACCTCGGGTATGTGAATTCCTACACAGGCGGAGTACCAACAGAATTTGGTTCGTTCGAGTCGTTGCAACTGCTTGATTTGTCCAACTGTAACTTGACCGGTGAGATTCCTCCCACGCTCAGCGCGTTAACTAATTTGCACTCTCTCTTTCTTCAAATGAACAACCTTACGGGAACCATTCCATCAGAACTCTCTAATATGATTAGCCTCAAGTCGTTGGATCTCTCCTACAACGAATTAACGGGCGAGATTCCTCTTACCTTCTCCAAGCTCACCAATCTCACGCTAATGAATTTCTTCCAGAACAAACTCCGAGGCAACATCCCATCCTTCGTTGGGGACCTCCCGAACCTGGAGACGTTTCAGGTTTGGGGTAACAACTTCTCAAATGTGCTTCCACCCACCCTTGGCCACAACGGAAGATTATTATTCTTCGACGTCACAAAGAACCACTTCACTGGAGAGCTCCCTCGGGAGCTTTGCAAATCAGGGAGGTTGAAAACGTTCTTGGCCACCGGTAACTTCTTCTACGGCACCATCCCTGAAGGAATAGGAGGTTGCGTTACGTTGCAGGAGATAAGAATTAGTGATAACTTCCTCGAAGGACAAGTTCCTCCCGGGATCTTTAACTTGCCAGCTGTCACTATCATCGAGATGGGGAATAACCGTTTTAACGGAACACTTCCTTCTGATATTTCCGGCGATTCCCTCGGGATCCTAAACCTCTCCGGCAACAAGTTCACCGGAAGGATTCCGCCGGCGCTCGAGAATCTCAAGAAACTTCAGACGCTTTTGCTCGACGCGAACCAGTTCGTTGGAGAGATTCCAGGGGAGGTGTTCGACTTGCCGCCGTTGATCAAGGTCAACATGAGCGGCAACAATCTCACCGGGCAGATTCCGGAGTCGCTGACTCGCTGTCGCTCCCTGACGGCGGTTGACCTTAGCCGGAACATGCTCACTGGAGAGATTCCGAAAGGCTTAAAAAACCTCACAGTTCTAAGCATCTTGAACCTCTCAAGAAACCACATCACCGGAACAGTTCCCGACGAGATTCGCTTCATGACGAGCCTCAACACGCTCGATCTCTCCGACAACAACTTCGTCGGAAGAGTCCCGACGGGTGGCCAGTTCGTGGCCTTCAACGACAGGTCGTTTGCAGGGAACCCTAACCTCTGCACCCCACACCAGCGCTATTGTCCTTCCGCCGCCAACCCTGCATCTGGAAAAAGCCACAATCCTCTGAGTTCAAAATCAACTAAGGTAGTCATAATCGCAATCGTAATCTCCACGGCGGTGCTTTTGGCTCTGGTGACGGTATACCTGATGAGGAAGAGGAAGCACCAGAAAGAAATGTCGTGGAAGCTGACGGCGTTCCAGTCAAGTCTGAAAATGAAGGCGGAGGAGGTAGTGGAATGCTTGAAAGAAGAGAACATAATTGGAAAAGGAGGAGCGGGGATCGTGTACCGCGGGACCACTCCAAAGGGAACGGAGGTAGCCATAAAGAGGCTTGTGGGACAAGGAAGTGGAAGAAACGATTACGGCTTCAAGGCGGAGATAGAGACGTTAGGGAAGATAAGGCACAGGAACATAATGAGGCTTCTAGGGTACGTGTCTAACAAGGACACGAACCTGTTGCTGTATGAGTACATGCCAAATGGGAGCTTGGGAGAGTGGCTGCATGGTGCGAAAGGAGGGCACCTGACGTGGGAAATGAGGTACCGGATTGCGGTGGAGGCAGCCAAGGGGCTCTGCTATTTGCACCATGATTGCTCACCGTTGATCATTCACAGGGATGTCAAGTCCAATAACATCTTGCTTGATCACAACTTTGAGGCACACGTCGCCGATTTTGGACTCGCCAAGTTCTTGCTGGATCCTGGTGCCTCTCAGTCCATGTCCTCCATTGCTGGCTCCTACGGCTACATTGCTCCAGGTTCCCTTCTTTTCAATTCCTTTCGTAGTTTCGTTTATTTTTCCAATTACACTTTTTAATATTTTTGTCATGATTATGATTTTGAATTGCCGCCACAATGTTGTTCCGTGCATATGCCAAATAGGATGAATATTCATGTAAGATTATTTTTTAGATTAAAAATAGTTAAAATATTCACACATATTATATTATTATACAATTTAATTAAGAGAAATGCTAGACAATCAATAAAAATTCAGTCAATATCAGCCAACAATTTGAATTAGATGTTCTATTTTTTTTAGGTTTCGGATGTTTCGTTTGTAGATTTCAGATGTTCTTTTTCTAAAGTTGCATAATAGTTACTTTAGGTTTCAGATGTTCTATCACTTTCATCGTGGATGTTCTATTAATAGTGGTTATGGATGTTCAGTGTTTTTTATTGGCTGATTTGTTGGTTTGAAAATTATTAGTTACCTATACTTTCTCAATTAAATATATTAAATTATGAAATCATTCTATTTTATTATTTTTATATAAAAATATTAGAGCATCATTAATTTTTATTTATTTTAATTATTATTTTTTATATTTTAATTAGTAGTTTAATATCATATTTTAATTAATAAATAGATAATTTGTTAGTAATAAAATTTCACATTCATGGTAGTTTAATTTACAGTAAAGTTAGAAATTTCACTTCATTAAATAATTCACTTCTTGTTTCAAAGATCAGACGTTAACAGTACATGCCTAGACTTTTAGGGTGGAATGGTGGATGGTAATTTTATATTTTGATCGTCTGATCCTCGGCAAGAAATAACCTTATATATATTGGGTTAACATCTCTAAATTTGATATTGTACAAGAAAGAGATCGATGGCAAAATGATTTGATTATAACGATTCCAAACAGCACCACTAATTTAGAAGCACCATTATGCGCTATTAATGGAAATGTTATGTTTTGTTAGACAGTGATTTGTTTCTTGTATTCTTACGAACGCGTGTGTGTATTTTGAATGGATGAACAGAGTACGCTTACACATTGAAAGTGGATGAGAAGAGCGACGTATACAGCTTTGGAGTAGTGCTGTTGGAGCTGATAGTAGGAAGGAAGCCAGTGGGAGAGTTCGGAGATGGCGTTGACATCGTTGGATGGGTCAACAAGACCATGTCGGAGCTGTCTCAGCCGTCCGATGCAGCTTCGGTTTTGGCAGTGGTGGACCCCAGGCTCAATGGGTATCCATTGGGCAGCGTCATCCACATGTTCCACATAGCTATGATGTGTGTTAGAGAAATTGGGCATGCTAGGCCTACCATGAGGGAAGTTGTTCATATGCTCACTAATCCACCTCAATCTACTACCCATCATAACCTAATTAATCTCTAGTTCATTAATTAATTTCATCTTTGTAAATAAATTAACACAGATGAAACTGTGCAAAATATATAATAACCTTCGTCTATATGTGTAGTATAGTATTATTATGTCTTGTGAGAATGAAGCTTAGTGAAGCCACAAATTTAATAGATTGTGTACTAATATCATATGTAAAATAGGTTTGAATTTTAGGTTGATGTTATTTGTCAAGTGGAGGGGTTTTTCCTGATTATGTTATATTATTAAAAGTTTTGTAGAAAAGAAAATATATTTTTCATAATTTTAATTTGTCCTTAATTTTGTTTGTGTGATCATCACAAACTAGCTATCGAAACTCTACATTATGCATGCTAAACCCCCATTGATGCATATATGAAGCGTACCATGTGTATACATAAAAAATAGGAAAAATAGTTTTTTACACATAAAAAAAAATGGCTTCATTTGTCAAAATCATCAAAATAATGTTAAATGGGAGTTTCAATTATCACGTTAATTGTAGCTTATTTTTTATGAATAGAAAATTCTTTTTCTTCGTTCACAGATAATTTTATCAGCGTCTAAATCTTTTGTGAGTAGTTTTTTTTTTTTTTATTTTAAAAAATAAGTATCAAATCAGTTATTCATATAAGTTAAACAATAATTATACACAATTGAGTGATTTTGTCAACCAAGTCCAACCAAGCTCCACACACTCACGCGCTCCTTTCCCTTTTTATTAGTGCATTTTTTTTTTCTTTCTAGACGACGACGACAACGACAGCAGCGATAATGACGATGAAAGTGGCGATGGCAACAAGGATGAGGAGAAACACAACGAGAATCATGATGGCATTGACAATAGAGAAGAAGAGGAAAAAAAAAAAGGATAAATCATTGAAAAAGGAAAAAGAAAAATAATACAATGAGGAAGGAGGAGGAGGAAGAAGAGGAACAAAATAGAGGAGGAGGGAGAAGATGATGATAATGAAAAAGGAGAAGAAGAATAAGAAGAAGATGATAATGATGATGACGACGATGACGATGACGACATTGAAAATGGAGAAGAATGGAAAGAAAAAAACGAAATATAACACAAGGGAGGAGGATGAGGAATTCAGAGAAGAGGAAGAAGAAGAAGGAAGAGGGAGGATGAAGAAGAAAAGAAAAGAAAATTCGTTTCTATTTTTCATGAAAATCCGTTTCTGTTTTAGTGAAAATTCATTTCTGTTTTCATGAAAATTCAATTCAGTTTTTAAATGAAAATCTGTTTTTGTTTTTCTTCAAAATTCGTTTCTGTTTTTCATGAAAATCCCTTTCTGTTTTCGTGAAAATCCAATTAAGTTTTATATGAAAATATGTTTTTGTTTTTTCTTCAAAATCCATTTCTGTTTTTCATGAAAATTCGTTTCTGTTTTTGTGAAAATCCAATTCAGTTTTTATATGAAAATCCGTTTTTGTTTTTCTTCAAAATCCGTTTCTGTTTTATATGAAAATCTGCTTCTCTTTTTTATGAACATCAAATTCATGAAGAAGAACAACAACATAAACAATAGCAACAACAACAACAGTAACAACAAAACAATGGAGGAGGAGGACGAGGAGGAGGAAGAAGAAGAGGACGACGAAGAGGAAGAATAAAAGACAATAATGATGACAATGGCGGCTATAGCGACGACGATGGTGGCTGCAGCGACGACAACGGTGGTGGCGGCAATGGCGACCGCAATGGCAACACAATAAAAGGTGGAGGAGGAGGAGGAGGAGAAGCTGCAATTGTCGTTTCTATCGTGTTTGAATTTTGGGAAGAGTGAACGCGCGTGTCAGTGGGTGAGAGTGGGGGAAAAGACTTGGTTGGGCTTGGTTAGAGTAATGCTTGGATGTGTAGTGAGATTGTAAATTAAATACATATTAAATTATAAAATTATATCTAATGAAAAATGAATGAAACAATATTCGTATTTATATGTATATTGTCCATATTAAATACTACGGTATCCTATCTAATTCATAGGTAATTTACCCTTTCTAATGTATTTATTCACAATCAACTTAATAAATAGTCTTTTTTGGAATTTGAAAATATAATTTTATTTAAATAAGAGTTTTTTGAGATAATTTATTTTTTTTTCTACAAGACGAATATATAATATAATATTTTCTTTTTTTGTTCTTTCTTGTCATACAAAAAGAACAGGTGATGTAGTATATCTTTTTCATTCTCTATGGTCGTCATTCTTAATTAAATTCAATAAAAATTGGAAGATTGATAAGTAATTATATATATTTCAATTATAAAATAATTATTTATTGAATTAATTGTGAACTAATATATTAGAGAGGATAAATTACTGAGAGGGTAGCGTACATTAACCTTAAATAATACGTGAAGAATGAGAAAGCAAATTTCTCAATTCCCTAGTTCAAATATTATGAGACTATGTTTATGAATACAATATATAACTATTTATTTAGAATTGAATCGTGAACGTATATAGAATGAGCCTATTAGCAAAAAGAAAGTAGGTATATATAGCTAGTGTGTATGTGTGAGCTCTTGCAATGAAGGTATACAAAAAATCTTGTCATGGTAACGCCAGTATAAATTATGTAAAATACTTTCAAAATGTGCATTTTTGGTTTCAATATTTTGTCTATAAAGGGGGAAAAGATGCTGAATTCTCGAATATGTAAGTGTGAAGCTTAAATTAAATTAATGTACCAATCTTGCGCTGCAATACTAATATAAAGGGAAACCGTGGCTTTTGTATTTGAAACCTTGACATTCTTCAAATGGTTGTGATTAGCCTATTAAACGGAAGTAATGTAGTCCCATATTCATCGAGGGAACAATAGAAGTTATGCTTAGAGTATTAGAACTGTCTTCCACTTGAAAGGGAATGAAGAAACAAAAGGGCCAACAATCTTGGGAGATTATATTCTTAGTTAGATATAGTAGGTATTATCACCCAGGTATAGGTAAAGCCACAGAGGAAACTAGAGTCGTTAAAATAGGTAAAACTCAGTTTGATCTTAAAAATAAGTAATAAGTTGAGCTAGTAAAATCACAGGTTATTTAAAAACAGGTCAATTCAACATGATTCAGATAAAGTTGATTAAGCATACACAAGTTGGCTTATCTTTATCTCTAACCCTAAAATATAATCACTGTGTTGTTAGTCACGTAGCACGGATACTCAAGAGGGGGGTGAATTGAGTATCTCAACAACAATGAATAATTTTTGCGGAAACGTAAATATCTAAGAATAATGAACAACACAAGTGCTTGTACTAGTATTTTTCCAAGGGACTAAGTCAAATCCTAGCCACTTATAAGGAGCTTGTAGTTTCCAAGAACACTTGATATAGATTTAAAAGACTTGAAATTAAATAACTCAAGTATTTTTGCTTAGTATTTTTCCGAGGACTTAAGCCACTTCTTAAGTACTTATAGGGAGCTTTTACTTAGCAAAGATGCTTGTGAAAATAAATAACGGAATTGTAAAAGATAAGGGATAGAGATTGATACACAAGATTTATAGTGGTTCGGCGCAACTCTTGCCTACGTCCACTCTTTCTCAATCGCAATTGAGAAGTTCCACTAAACCACCAAGCTTCAAGGTGCTTGATAAACCTTTACAACAACGAGCACTTGAATCGAACACCTCACGGTATATGATCTCCACCAAGTTATTAAGCCACTCCACTCAAAGTAATCCCAACTTCAACATTTTCCTTGAGTGCTTAATAAGACAATAACCCACTCCACTCGAAGCAATCCCAACTTCAAGATTTTCCTTGAGTGTTTATTGTACTCTTGGAATCCTCACCGATTATAGTGTTTATCAAGTCTCACACTCTTTGGAGAATACCACTCCAAGTCACTCAAACAAAGAGAAATAGAATTTGTGTAGAGAAAGAATTACAACTCTCAAAATAGAGTAGATGGATACAATTGAAGATCTATGAACCAATCTTTGATTATCTCTCAAATTGTGTATAAATCACTTTAAAAAATATAGAATTGAAGTATAATCACAAGGAAGCTTAGAATTGATCAAGTGTATGAAATGAGGGTTTAAACCATCTATTTATAAGCATCCCAAGTAATTTAGCCGTTATGAATAGTAATTCACTGTTCACTAGCCGTGGGAACAGTAATTTACTGTTCACTAGCCGTGGAAATAGTAATTTACTATTTACTGGCCGTAAAA
>JASCZI010030775.1:3195-15635 GCA_036250425.1 Stylosanthes scabra
AAACGGAAACTTAAATCATGCACGGAAGATAACTGAATATACCTCATTGAATTAATTGAATGTACAAAAGACTACCTCATGATGGGTGAACAGAGCTCCTCACCCTTAACAATGGAGGGTTTAGCCTTGCATGATGAAACTAGATTTAAGAATTATGAAAACCATCTATGCTGAAGTGACTACCTTAATGGTTAAATCACTCTTTATATATATCCTAATCTAAATTCAAATTAAAATCTAATCTTATCTTAATCTAATCCTAATCTAAATTCAAATCAAAATCTAATCTTATCTTAATCTAATCCTAATCTTATCTGCTATGATTACAATTCTTATCTCTTCACTTGATCTCCAATCAATCTTCTCTTGAATCTTCTAAATGTGTCCTTGATTGATGAATGGATTTGAGGCTTGAAAGGTCTTGTTTAAAGTGGTCAAAATAGGCTTCTTGGATGTTGGAATTCATCTCCCACGTATAACGTGGATTTCTCCACGTATAACGTGGAGTTTCTGCCCAAATCTGGGTTTGCTGTCTTGACTCCCACGTATAACGTGGGATCTGGCGTATAACGTGGAGCATTTTGCTCTTGCTGTCAAGATCCCCACGTATGACGTGAGAGCACCACGTTATATGTGGGCTATCTGTCCAATTTGGCCAATTTCTCTTTAATTCCCACGTATGACAAGGCTCTCTATCTAATCTTACATTTTTTTATTTGATTCCCACGTATGACGTGGGCTCTCCACGTCATACGTAGGCTTCAACACTTAGTCAAATCTCTCTTTTCTTCTTTGCTTCGTTCCCTCTTCTTCAATCTCTCTCAAATGGTCTTCAATTACCTAAAACTCTTAGTGAATCATCTAAAAACACAAACACAACTCAAAGAACATCAAGTTTGTTTGATTTGATCAATTAATAACAATAATCCACAACGAATATCATGATAATTGAGAGAAATTGAGACTAAAAACAGCCCAAGAAGCACACGCATCACCGAGTTATAGTAAAATAAACAGACAAAAAACAGTAAATTGTTTGGCTAGTATGGCTACAAGAAAATGGAAATCCTAAGAACTAAAATAATTGAACTAAGAGAGAACATGGGAGAACATAAGTTCCTCCAAAAACTCTAAAAAATTATTCAAGACTCATGATCCCCAAAAAGGGGCTCAAGAAGGGGTGTGTTGAATGGGGTAGCATCCCTCCTATTTATAGGCATTCTTTGGCTTGAAATTCCCTTTTTGGCCTTCATTTTGCTTGTTGTTCACGCATGCACAGGTGAGAAAACGCGACTTGCGCATTACTCTAGCTTGTGTGCGCACGCATCGAGTCCATATGAGTATGCATATATGACTATTATACACCGTTGCGAAGCTCTGGATGTTAGCTTCCTAATGGCGTTGGAACCAAATTATTTGGACCTTTGTATCTCAATTTATGCCCAAATTAGTGACAAGAGGTCATGATTGATAGCGTTAGGGAATTTCTGAGCACCGATCTTCGGACGCAAATTTCTCATAGAATCACTTAGAACCGGACGAAGTGTTCAACATGAGAGTTGTAGGTATTGAATTCTTCTTTCCAAAAAGTCCAAATTTGCTCCAATCCTTTGACTATAGCTCCCTTTCTTATCTTTTCATTTTTGCTCATTTTGCTTTCCTTAGCCACTTCCAATCCAATTCTAACATATCTAGGCTTGAAACACTTGAACAAACACATCAAGGTATCAAATAGAATGGAAATTAAGTAAGTAAGTGAATACATAGTAAATTATATATGGCAAAAAATGCATGTATTCGCAATTTAGACCCTAAGGAACAAGAATTCATGAATGCATTCAATTTGCAAGTATTTAAGTGAGTTTAGTTTGATAATTTGCTCATTTATAGCACAAAATAAACCATCAAAATGGAGTTTATCAAGCAATAATCTTTCAATTTATTATTTAAATTTATTATTTACTTGGACAAGAGCAACATCTCTTCTTCCATCAATAAGAAATGATCTTTTTTGTGGCTTTTAGGGTGTCCCTAATGTTTTGGAGAATCAGTCCTTTAATCATTTTTAAAAATACAAAAATTATTGGAGTTTTGATGATCCTAATGTTCAATTAAAAGAAAAAAATAAAATTATATTAAAATTATTTTTTTTAATTATTTAAAATAGAATTACATTGTAATTCTTATTTTTTTAACCTTTGGTTGGACAAGCTCCAAACCATAGCTTGCTAAATCCCTCAAAAAACTACCCAAACCCAATTAAAATAAAACAAACCTAACATCATCATATGAGTGTGATTTAATTGAGTATTGATCATCATCATTCTCTAACGCAGCAGCAAAGCAAAAGAACTTCCATTGCTACTATTGCTGAGGAAAAAAATACATGATGGATTCATTGTAAAAAATAAAGAAAAAAAAAACTTCACCCTAAAATTTTATTTTTTCTAAATATATAAATGATGGATTCATGTGAACTACACTTTATTACACATTTGAAAAATTAAACAACCACAAATTTGATAAAATACGTGTCATGTGTTATTTAATAAAATTAATGTTTAGATTTAACAAAATGTTAAATTACAAATTAAATAAAATAAATTTACTATTTGAAATATAATTGATTAAAAAGAACAATATTTTCGTGTATTTCCTATTTGAAGAGTTTATTTCACATGATTACTATAACCTGATTTTAGTTACAATTTCAAAGAAAAAAATAAAATTAGAAATAATTTAAATGTTATAATTATCAATAAACATTTTTAGACTTTCAAATATGTATCTTCGTAGTGATAAAATGGGAAAGTCTTTCTATTATTATAGTGGCTCCAGATTAATTTTCAGGTATTGCGAGAGAGAATGGAAAGAGGGAGAGAGAGTAGGGGAAAGACTAGGATAGCTAGAAATAGAGAAATACGGAGAGGACAACTAGAAATAGAGAAATAGGGAGAAGAAAGAAGAGGGAACCATGAATACATTGGAAAGAGATAGTATAAGATAGAGAGAAAGAGCGAGCGAGAAAGGGAACGAGGGAGAGATTCATATGGTGAGAGAGAACGAGATAGAAAAAGAGAGAGAAAAAGGGGGATAAACAGAGTGTGAGAGAGGGAGATAGAAACATAGCAAGAGGAGAGAAAGGAAGAGATAAAGAGATAGAACGAGGAGAGAGATGGAGGGAAAAAAGATAACAGACAAGAGAGAAATCGAGCGGGGAGAGAGAGAGAAAGATTAACAGAAACAAGGAGTAAGTGATAGAGATGTAGAAAGAGAGAATGAAGGTAGAGAGAGAAGACGTGAGGAGAAAGGTGGAGAAAGAGACTGCAAGGGGAGATAGAAGCAACGGGAGAGAGGGGTGAAATAAGGAGAGATCGGAAAGAGAAAGCGAGAGACCCATGTTTCAGGTTGGGTATCATGATAATATGTTTATTATATTAGTTAAATAATTCCAATAATAACATCATACTCAATTGGATAAGTTATTTTTATAAATCACTATATCCAATTTACTATACTAAATAAGAATATAAAGCCCGTTATTCGCATGGGTTGTATATGGATCGAATCTTATTCGTACATCCGCGATATTTATCCGAATCCGATCCTAAATTTGCGAATACAATCTAATACGCAATAACGTCGAATCAGATCAAATCAGTTCCGCAAACTAATAGAATTAAATCGCGAATTTATGTGGATATCCGCTTATTCGATTTGCATATCTTAAGATAAAAAAAATATACAGTCTAATCCTTATATTTTATTTTATTTTAATCAATAATTATAATATTTTAAAAGTAAATAATTTAAAAGAATGATAAAAAGGAATTTATTAACTTTCCTATTTTAAGAAATAAGCTTTTGAAATATTTATTATTTTTTGTTGCAGTTATATCTGCATCCGATTCGATCCACGCATACCTCTATTTACGATGTTAATGATAAATAACTAAGTTGTTTATTTAATTTATTAGAAAATAAGTTACACAGATCTGACAAAAAGATAATTAATCAATTAATCAATTTTTTAAATTGAAACTAATTCTTCTAATAAAAATTTATCAAAATGAATTATCGAAATGAATTTTTTTTTGTCACTACAAGTTATTGAAATGAATTTAAAGTTGCACATTTTTATTATAAAAACTAGTAATAACAAATATTAAAGGAACTTATGTTGCGAGCTCTTTTTTGGCTCGTTGTTGATATTTTTTTTTATCATGTTAGAGTAGCTCTTCTTAATGTTTTGGCGTGTGGGCCTAAGTATTCCGGCCTAATAATGTAAACAAATAAAAAATGATCGATATTTTTTTTAATCAACAAATTAGAAAAAAAAATAGATCATTCATAACCATTGTTTATAAAACATCTACAATAAAAGAAATAAAACATTCAAAACATAAAGCAACTAATAATAAAAAAAAAAAATACAACATCCGAAACTTATAAACAGAACATCCAAAACCTAAAGAAATAGAACATCCAATATAAATTGTTGGCTGGTATTAACTGAATTTTTATTAGTTACCTAGCATTGATGATAAAAAATATCCAACCCAACTATAAATGCAAATAAACTAATAAGAGATATAACTTTTATTAACTTCATAAAAGGGGTGGCTTTTAGGGTGGTCCCTAGAAATTTGGTGAATCAATGGTCCTTTAACATTTTTAAAGTTTAAAGAGTATTTAGAACTTTGATAGTCCTTAAAATTTCAATTAAAAAATAATATATAAATAAATTTTGTGAATCATAAAATAATTAACTCTCTCTCTTCGATTTCTCCCTCCTCCAACCTCCGTTCGGAGTTTCGTCATTGCTATTGTACTCAGGATAAGTTCCTTTTTCATTTAATTGGTTTAGTTTTTTCGTTTTCGTGCATTTTTTAATGCGTTTTTGATGCCCTTTTTTGTACGTAATGTTTTTGGTGAATATTGTTTTTTTTTTAAAATTTTAGGGACATAGAGCTTGCTGAGGTTGCTACTGGTGCCGCTGGTGGGTGGGGATCATCCGAGTTTGTGCAGTTTAGGCGTTGCCCATATTTATCCCGACACCACGGTTGGTAATCTATTCACTTTAGGTAGCATTATTGGACACTTTTAAATTGGAATTGTGATTAAATTATTCGGTAACCGGAATAATTCAATGGAAAATTTTATTGAATGTTTAGGATAGAGACTTGACCACCTAGGATAGAATTGTAAAATGGGAGAGGAGAATGAATTTGTGCGGGGGTGTAGAGATCCTTCCGATTTGTTTGCAGTGGAGATTGTTTGTGTTTGCTCTGTATTTGTTATAGGGAATAAGGTGGATAGAATGATTAGGTTTAAACAACATAATTGCAAATTGTATGTTGATTGAAAATATTATTCTATTTTAGTATAAACCTTTTCGGCAATGTAGTTTAGAAACATAATTAAAGGAAAAATTCTGTCGAAAATTTTTAAAAAAATGAAATAATGGTTAGCACGTTAATTAAGGTGGCCTAGATTGGTAATATTATTGCAAATGTAGGAGAAAAGGGTATCCCGTAATTATGGAGCACTCTCGTTCATGGATGTACGATAGAGTTTATGCAAATAGAGGGGGGCTTAAACCATCATTCATAACCGGATTGGACGGTTTCCTGCATTATTGTATGACCTTAGAAGACTATATTGGGTTGGAAAAGATTAGGTGCCCATATATGAAGTGCAAGTGTATGAAACATTAAAAAATTGATGATGTAAGGATGGATTTGTTGAGGAAGGGTTTTATGTCGATTATGAAACATGGGTGCAACATGGGGAAGGGAATGATTCAGACTTAACTAGGTTCGGGGTAGGGGGATACAATGCAAGCAATGATGATCCGGGAATGAACAGTTGGAGCGATAACGTACTTAGGTATGAATCCATGGTTGCGTATGTCTTCCCTCAGTTTGATCCGATAGAAGAGGATGACGAAGGAGAAGAGCACCATGATCCTAATCCCGATGCAATTAGGTTTTACCAGCTACTAGAGTTAGTAAGGAAACCACTTTGGGAAGGTTCGGTTTTTTCTCAACTCTCAATTCCGACTAGAATGCTAGCAATTAAATCCGAAAATAATTATTCACAACATGCATTTGAACAAGTGTCGGGGCTAGTTAGACAGGTTGTCACGGATGCCAGCGGAATCCCGAAAAACTATTACGAAGCAAAAAAACTGACCTCTCAGTTGGGATTGAAAGCGGTGAAAATTGATTGTTGTGTCAACGGTAGCATGTTATATTACCGGGATGACGATCAGTTACGCGAGTGCAAGTTTTGCAAGTCACCTAGGTTTGATCCTAACTAACGCACCAAGAATGTTCCTTTTAAAAGAATGTACTATTTGCCACTAATCCCTAGGCTACAACGATTGTTTGCTTCAATGAGCTCGGCTCCTCATATGAGGTGGCATTATGATAACCATAGAGAGGATGACGTGATAACACACCCTTCTCACGGTCTTCAGTGGAAGCAATTTGATCTAAAACACACCTCACATTAGGTCTTTGCTCTGATGGGTTTAATCTGAATTCTAATTTCATCATTCCCTATTCATGTTGGCCTGTCATTGTTACTCCTTACAATCTTCTTCCTGAATTGTGCATGAAAGATCCTTATCTGTTTCTGACGTGTGTCATTCCCGGTCCAGATAACCCAAAATCCAAGATAGATGTGTACCTTCAATCGTTAGTGGATGAATTGAATATTCTATGGAATGAGGGGGTTCTAACGTATGATGTCTTTACAAAGACCAATTTCAACCTTAGAGCAGCTTTGATGTGGCCTATAAACTATTTCCCTGCCTATGGTATGTTGTCTGGTTGGATGACTCAAGGAAAACTCTCATGCCCTATATGTTAGGTAAATACAAAGGCTTTCCAGCTAAGGTATGGGAGAAAAAAGAGCTGGTTTGACTGCCACAGATGTTTCTTGCCACAAGGTCACCCTTACAGGCGCAACCGAATCACCTTTAGAAAGAACACTGAAAACCATGATGAGCCACCAATGAGATTGAGAGGGGATGAGACATATTATAGGGTTAGGGATTATCCGAGGATAGTTGACACAGGGCGTGAAGTACAATTTCCAGGTTACGGAGTTGAACATAACTGGACCAAAAGAAGCATATTCTGGGACTTACCTTATTGGAAGGATGTAGATGTTCGTCATTGTCTTGACGTGATGCACATTGAGAAGAACGTGTTTGATAACGTTATTCATACGGTTATGGACAGTGAGAGAACTAAGGATAATCATAAGGCTAGGATGGATCAAGAAGAGCTGTGTAGAAGATCTGAACTAAATCTTATCTGGCAAGGAAACGGCAGTCTTACGAAGCCTAAAGCCTGCTTTGTGTTAACATTACAACAAAGACAAAGTCTGTGTCGATGGTTGCAGGGGTTGCGACTTCTTGATGGGTATGCATCAAACCTAACCAGGTACGCGAACGTGGCACAAGGTAAACTTCACAGAATGAAAAGTCATGACTATCACGTTTTCATGCAATGCCTAATTCCTGTTGCCCTAAGGGAACTACCTGATTTAATTTGGAAACCACTCACTGAGTTAAGTCAATTCTTCATAGACTTGTGTTCACCAACTCTATCAGATCATAAGTTGCGCATTATGGAGGAAAACATCCCGGTTATCATATGTAAGTTAGAAAGGATTTTTCCTTCCGGATTCTTTAATGTTATGGAACACCTTCCACTACATCTTGTGTATGAGGCACGAGTGTGCGGCCCTGTTCATACAGATGGATGTATCCATTTAAAAGACAAATTGGTGCTTTCAAGAGATCGGTGAAAAACCGTGCTAGGGTGGAAGGTTCCATTTGTGAGGCATATTTGTCGAAGGAGACAACTTTCTTTTGTTCATACTATTTTGAGCCACACGTTGAGTCAATGCAAACAAGAGTTGGTCGCAATAATGAGGTTGACAGGGGATCCGGGGTTCCAACCTTGTCTGTTTTCAATCATCCGGGAGATCTGGGGGGCCGAAAACAAACTAAATGGCTAACTTATCGAGAGCTTGACTCTGCACACTTACACGTCCTTCTTAATTGCAATGAGGTTGAAGAAATTCGAAGGTTTGTCACTAACTAAAACTTCGTAAAGTGTATACGTTATTGAATTTATAATTTATCGAGAACTTGACTTTGCACACTTAAACATTTGTGAATGAACTAACAGGTTATATGAGAGTTTGCAAGGGGATATGCAACAGTTTGCACGGTGGTTTCAATCATATGTGAACGATCCAATAAACGGAATAACTGATCCCCAAATGCATAACTTGGCTTTCGAGCCAAAATTGGAATATACCAGTTGTACACAGATGAAGATAAATGGAATGAAGTTCCAGACTAGTAATAATTCTATAGGCCGAACAACTGATAACACGGGGGTTTATTTGAAAGGTGACGCCGGGCAAGGTGAATGTGACTGGTACGATATCTTGGTTGAAATTCTGAAACTTGAGTACTTAGGAGAACCGAGTAATCGCGTTGTGCTTTTTAGGTGTGAGTGGTACGATCCGAATCGGCCTTGTGGGACCAAGACCCACAAGGACTATCAAATAACCGAGGTTAACCACGGTAGGCGATATGAACAATTTGACCCATTCATTCTAGCTCAGAATGCACGTCATGTATATTATATGCCATACCCTGGGAGCGGAAGATCAAACTGGACGGTTGTTGTTAAATGCAAACCCCGTGGACGGATTGAGTCCCAGGAGGTTCTAGTAACAAATGAAGCATATCAGAATGCGGAGGACATCCCCGTAAGAATAATAACTGATATAAAACCTCCCGAGACTCTTAGATCCGTGATTAGTGAACTTGATATTGTGAACGCCCAAGTCCCTAACAATGAAAACCAAGATGATAGCGAAGTAGAGGAGTTAAATAGCGAAGATAATGAATCTGCTTCCGCGGATTCTATATCTACCCAAGAAGATGAGTGAAAGTGAGGTCTCTAACTTGGCAAATGTGTATATTCTTTTGTGCTTCTAGTTTATAATGTTTAGGTTAATGTTTATGCTTTTAATTGATGTTTTTTGTGTTAAACTTATTCACAAAGTCAATTTTGTTTGACTCATGACTCAAGGGGACCGTTGTCGGGGTAGGGGAGACCGTGGCAGGGGTACAAGTGGTCACCAGGGTCGGCCTAGGAAGAGGACAGGCATCCCCCTCGACCTTGGAGATACAGAGGCCGAGACCTTGACCCCGCCGCCCGTCACCTAGACTCCGGTCATCCCCACACCCTCCCTTTCAGAGGGTTTGCCTGCCATGAGGATGATCCCCACTCCTGGATCGAGGGTTCAGTCATCCGAGACGACTGGGACCCGTTCGCAGCACACGACCCCTACACAAACCACTACAGGGAGTGAGGATCCGCCCCCTCTCGAGCCAGAGCCGATTCCATGGCCTCCGGTTAATAACCCTTTGCCGGAGGGAGAGGATGAGGACATCGTCATGGAGGAGGAGCTCGCTCGACAGGCTGGTCACGTCTACCTTCGCTATGACGGCGGTAACTGGTAAAATATTTGTTAATGTGTCAATTATAATTCGAAATTTACATATTTTGTTGCACACTTGTTAGACTATAATGTAAATTTTTTTGATGCTTCTGAAACAGTTGGAATAAGGTACGCAAGGGCACGACCAAGATCACATGGGTTTATCGTTACGCTTCTATGCTAAACGTTGTCGTGTACAGGCGTTGGAGTTGGGGCGAGAACTGACACAGAGTGAGGTTTTTGCGAGGACCACACTCGGAATGAGGATCAGGATTGGGTCGACAGACGCTCGCATGACGTTGGTGTAAGTAGTCTACTTTGTAATTATTCATTCATTTATATTCTGTTATTTAACATTCATGAGTTGTACTAATCACAATTAATTTCAGGTTGCCTACGAAGAGGAGTTAAAGAGGCTGCAGGCAGAGCGTCAGGCGATCATCGACGCAGGAGGTCCAGAGCCCCCACCCATCGATGAGGACACCTTGTGTAATACCCCGACTTTCGGTATGTCATGATCACACCTACGGCCGAAATGTCACTAAAACCCTAACTCTAAAATTTCAAAACTTACAAGTCTGTCGTGTTGTAACGTAACAGTAGCAGCCATATATCCTTCGAATTAATAAACAAGATTAAACATTTAAATACCATATATATATAAAGAAACAAGTAAGTAAACATATAATCAAAATTCCTTAATCGGGTTCACAGACTCAAAGAAAAGGTGCCACTGGCACCAAAAGACCAACAGAAGAAATACAGGAGGGAGAGAGTACAACGCGAATAAATACCCTACAGGAATGAACTAGACCCCAGTAAAGGTCACCTAGCTAAGTCCATCCTGACTAACTAGCCTGGTCCTCGTACTGTGCTAACAGTTCATGAGGAACTAAGACTACCACCCTATAGCACATGCCATTCTAAGGCGGGGGAAATGTCCCGGTGAAGTAACGGTTCACCAGATCATCATCTGATGCTCCATCGCTAGCCGATCCGCTAGAGGCAGATCCATAACCTAGAGACAAGCTACTAGAGGAACTACCGGAAGAATGGTGGCTAGAGGGTGCCGAATCAGTACTCGCGCTCTCGCGCTCCGATCCATACGAAACGTCTGAATAATAAGCCTCGGGGCTCCGTAAAGCACTCTCTCAGCAACGAAAGGCTCATCAGGATCTCCTACTAACTCCGCTGCCGGATCGTATGTCTCGGCAGATGGTTCTTCGTCGCTCGGCGGAGGTAAAGGAGGAGGAGGAGTAGGTGGTGCCACTCTACGACGAGGGAAGAGACTACGATAGCGTCGGGCATCACACATGGGGGTACGTGACACAGGGTACACCGGTCCCGGAACCGGAGCCGGAACCATCGGTGGCAATGGCGTACGAGGTGAACGTGAGCGTTCCCGATGAACACTACCAACAGATCCCGAAGAGGTCGATGAACTAGGGAATGCAGCTAGTCGTGGAGAGAAGGGTGCAATCGGTCTTATCGTGAAGGAAGATAGGGGAGAGAAAAGATCCTGCTTAGTGTAAGAAGAAGAGGGTGAGAATCTAAGGTTCCCAGCTTGAGGTATCACGAGGGCAACTAATCTATCCTAGGAGCTGACATCACGTAGGTAACAAGTAGCAAGTAGCAAGTAGTCAAGTAGTCAAAGCAGAAAGTAAAGCACACACAACCAATAATGCAGTCACACACAAATGCAGCACACAATATGATACATGTCTGTTCCTAAATGCAGGCCATGAGCTCATGTGTCGGTTTACTTCCCGCACCCGACGATTACTTAGGATCAAGCCCAAGTATGGTTCACCACTGTCGAATGTCGTGGGCTTCAGCTACCCAAAGCGGCCATGTTCCTTCAGCTAGAACATGTAACACAACCGAGTTCCTTCAGCTAGAACCAGTGGCACACCCAAGTTCCTTCAGCTAGAACTGGTGGCACAAAGGTACCCTTGGTACTCTCAATAGTCATGGTGAGGATCCCGTCACCAGCAAAGCTCTATAAAGCAAGAAACCACATCGACAGGGGAACAGGATGATCGTTAATGCCTTTCAGGTAGCTAGCCCTTCACCTTTCATTCACAGACTAGCGGGACGACACCCAACCCTTGCATTCAGCCTTTCTTAGCTTTAACACATAGCCTTTCTTTAGCTTTGGCTCATAGCCTCTCTTTAGCTTTGGCACACAGCCGTCTCAACATCTCATAGCTCTTAGCATCTCACCAGTTCGTTCCTCTGAACCGTTAGCCGGAGTAGCATCTTTGTAGCCGGAATTTACCTTCGGTCTACATGACTTAGCTGAACCAACCAGTTTGACAGTGACCCAAGCTCGATAGAACCGATGCTTGGTCGGTTGCCTAACCAATCCTTCTCAAGGGGTTAACCGGTCCAGAACCATGAACCATTCCCCAAAAGAAAAACTCGGTTCGATCGTCGTATCCCATACCATCGCCGACCAAACCGAATCGATCTCAATCGTCACGACTAAGGTTATCTGGCCACACCTTGGGGCTCAGTTATTATATTAATTATACGCATTATCACATTCTCACAATCTCAATACTCGGAGCTTATATCATCATGATAGTCTTGGGTTCCGGTTTAGCTTCCTTTCACTCTTTTGGCTTATCGGTTTAACCGGTTTACTAACCGTCTCACAATTTTATATTCTCTTGGTGTCTTTTAACATTTATTAATATCCAGCCCTCATATCATAACATTACTCTCTATCTTTTCATTTGTTAAAGATTTATTATGAATATACTATCATCTTCTAATTTAGGAGTTTTCTTAATCTTTCGGTTTTAACTTAGCTTAGTATAAATTCATTATCTTTTTCATCTTTTATTCTTTTTGACTCAAACCAGCGCCATTATCATTCTAAAATACATCTTTATTCACCA
>JASCZI010030775.1:15645-28416 GCA_036250425.1 Stylosanthes scabra
CTTTATTTACAACTCAAGTTTTAGGACCATTTTACCCTTAACCCAATTCCTTATTTACCTAATAAACCTATTTTACTAATAATTTTATAACTTATTCATTTTAAATCATTTTGAACCCAAACCAATTGAATTATTCTTCTAACATCCTCAAATTTATGTGATAAAAACATTTTTGAGAAAAGACACATTTTAAAAGACGAAACTGCCCTTTTTATACCCATACCCGGTTCGGTTTTAACTAGTTTAAGTAATTAATTTATTTACCTGAGGTAACTTTATTATTCTAAGGTGAAATTTTATATTTAGGTTCATTAGACACATATTAAACCCCATTTAAAACAGTTTTGAAAGCAATTTTCTTAAAAGATATTTTTACCCCTTTTTACCTAGTCTTAACTTACTAGTTTTTACTAATTTACCACCTAGTCTTAATCTTTTAAGTTTTATACCAAAAACACTTATTTTCCACATTAAGCTTTAAATCTCAATTCTGGAAATCACATTAAAACACTTTTATTACCATTTTGCCCCTCATTTCACAAAAACATCATTTTTATTATCTTTACTTCTTATAACCGATTTAGTAGCTTAAGTTTTATGAAAATCTTTGTCCCAAGGGTGATAACCTCTCGGCCATTAAGCACACATCATCACATATCATTTTTGATCATCAAATACTCATCTCTTGAGCAATAGCAATTCGGCCAAAGGCCATCTTTCATAGAAAGGCTTTTCATGCAATATTCAAGTAAGCAATAAGAAATATCATAGCATAAGCATTCAAGCAAGCAAGCAAGCATTCAAATAGCACAAGTAGCACATATTTAGCTAATCTAAGCCTAACCCTTACCTTAGGGTGAAGCTTGCTTCCAAATCACCAAGACACTTATCAAGAGACCAACTTTCACAAACTTTCTCTAGCCTTTTCTCAAGCTTGCTCCAACCGTGTACTTGGACGTTTTCAAGCTATCATTTTTATTTTGAAAAACAAGAAAACATGAGCCATGGAACCCATAATAGCCTCGGTTAAGAAGAGATGAAGGTGAGTTTCATTACCCTTGATAAAAATGAAGAGAACTTGAGGAAGACAAGAGCAAGGGTTCGGCCAACAAGAAGGAGAGACAACCTAGTTTCATAAGAAAAGTTTGAGAGCTTTAGTTTATCATCTTAGTTGTATGAATGAACTAGGGTTTCCACTTACCTTTGAAGATGAAGTGGATGATGAGAAGAAGACAATGAGAAGCTTGAGATGAAGATGAGAGTGATGAAAATGATGGTGGTTCGGTGATGAGGTGGTGGTGTTCTTCGAGTTTGATGAAGAACACTCAAAGTGTTCTTGAGTTGTTCTTATGAAATATGAGTATTTGATCTTAAAAGGGATGAGAGAGAGTGTTAGAAAGGTGTTTGTATGAGTTAAAATTCTGGAAATAAGTTGAAGAAAGAGAGAGAGTAGTTTCGGATGAGTAAAGGAGTGTTGAGAGCAAATGTGAGTTGTTTGGAGTTGTGATTTGTTTGTATGAAGGTAAATGAATTAGTACCTAAGTTAAATGGTTAATCAAAAATGAATTAGGGCTAGGGGAGGGAGTAGGTTTCGAATAGCAAATGAAAAGGAGTGGATCTCATTAGTTTTGCATTGCTTGAGGCCATGCAACCAATAGGATTAAAAATGTGTGTAAGAAAAAGTAATACTATTTTAATCATGGTAACTTTTTATAAGTAATTAACAAGTAAACCTAATTACCATGAGTAACTATTTTATTTTGGACATCTTTGGGCTGAAGCAACTCGGCTAGGGCTTCCATGCTCATATACGAATTTCGGAAAATTTTCGTTTCCGAAATTACGCGCGTTTTTGCAAAACCGTTAAAAGCGTGCCATAAGGCAAAAGCGTAGCGTTATTCTCGCACCATAATCTAAGAATCATCATCATCATCGTCCAAGTCACTATCTAATATCACACAACATCATTTCAAGCAAGCGAGTTCAATTACGTTTTGGACAAAACCGTCGCTTAACAAAAGCGTTGCAAAAGGACAGGATTTTACACCTTGCGGGCACGGCTTGCGGGCGGCCGCAAGAAGGGCAGGATCTACGGCAAGGGAGTGGTTCCTTCGCATAAGTATCCGCCGCTTTTTGGTGATCCTGACAACGACGACACCGCGACTGGTCCTCCTGATCTCTGAGAGCAGGTGGTCATGCTGAACAGGGAGCTTTCACAGCAGGCATAGGCAAATGCCAGAAGGTAGCCGCTGTGGAGGCAGTTTGCTCGGAGAAGGTTCGGAGCCTAGAGTCCATCGTGTAGGCACAGTCGTAGGAGGTCTCTAATCTTAGGAAGGCCTCCTCCGACATGTATAGCTACCTGTCACAGATACGAAGTGGCTCCTCTGCGAGTGGGATGCCAGATATGCCACCTCCGCCTCCGCCGGCTCGATCCCAGGATCCCCCACCACAGCCAGAGCAGTCCACCAATCCCCACAGACCTAAGATGATCCTGATTATGTTTGAGACATTTAGTTTATGTTCTAGACACATTTAGTTTATGCTTGACTATTGTACTACTACTTTGTTGTATTTACGGGAATAATTTCATTTTAGCATTATCGGATTATGTTTTTACATACAGAATTTTGTTGTTTGATTAGAATCTCAGTACAAGTTTAAATGAATATTTAATCGTATAAATTTATGAAAAGATTGGGAATACATTTTTCAATTAATTATATTTACCGACGGCCTAGCCGATTGACAAAATAAAAAAAGTCGTCGGTAATAATAGTAAAAATCTTAAAGACAACAGCCATATTTCCGACGGGTCAGCCGTCGGTATAATTACGAAATAGTTGCTGACGGATTAATACCGATAGTCTGACCGTCGATAATATTATACTGACGGCTTCGCCGTAAAGTCATCGATAAAAAAGACGTATCATGTAGTGTTCATTTTGATTGAATGAATTCATAAAAAGAGATGATATTTTAATGTTCTTTACATAAATTTAAATAGAGAAAAATATACATTGAGACAATAAGAAAACAGTATTAAAAGACAATTTTGAATAACAATAAAATTGAAAAAGTTTCAACTATGGCTTTAAAAGAATAATTACTATTTGAGTTTAAGACGAAATAGCATATTTAACTCTAAGAAAACTAAATTTATTTTTTTTCTTTCTAATTCAAGAAAAATAAATTTGCTTGTACTACAAACATTTTTTTGATTTTAAAATTATTTAGAAGTGTATTTTAGTTTTTTAAAATCAAACTTAAACTATAACCTTTAAATCCATCCAATAATGTTAATCTTAAAAAGTCATTTTAAACATGAAAATTTTAATTTTTATAATATTAATTCAAATTTTTAATTTCATATGCATTTAAACATACTAATACTAAAAGGGTATTTTTGGTTTTTTATGTATCTTTAACTTTTTATAATAATTAAATAAAGCTAATTTTTAAAAAATTTGTCTTTTTATAATTAACAAAATATATTTTATTTTTAAAAAATTAAATTAAATTTTAACTCTAAACAAAAATATAAAAATGAAAGAAAACTCATTCTCTTTCTATAATACTTGCAAGCACCGTACCAGTGTAACATGTCCCATCTTAGAGTAGTGTTACGGTTGCAAGATTTTGCATATTTGTAGAAACCACCAAGGCGCAGAGACAGTTAATTATTACCAGTTGCAATTTTGCAAATTTTCTTTGTTTTATTAATTGAATTATTTCAATAGAATTATTACCAGGTTTAATTGCATTTTACCCATTTAACCCAATGGATCCGATCTACTTACACAGTTACACCCATCTCTCTCCGCTTCCTCCGTTGTCACGATCTTCTCTCACTTCATACCTCTGTTTGTTCGGGTTCCATTTCCAGTTCCAGCAAGATGGAGCACGCCGAATTATCCACTGAACAGGTTAGTCATTCTTCCATTTAGATTTGTTTCTACTGATTCTGGAATGAGCTGTTTCTTTTGCTGATCACATCACTTCGATCTCGAAGGTTCTCAGGAGGGATATCCCATGGGAGACCTACATGTCCACCAAGCTCATCTCTGGGACAACCCTCCAGCTCCTTCGCCGTTACGACCATCGTTCAGAAACCCACCGAGCACAATTGCTGGATGAGGTCACCCAATTCCTTCCCTCTCTCTCTCTCTCTATCTCTCTGAAAATTTGTTCCTTCTTCAATTACGATTCCAATTTAGTAGAGTATAATGACAAATCTTCTAAATTCAGTAAATTCATATATTAATTTCTGTAGTCAGGGATAGAAAAAAAATCCTAAGACGTGGTGTTAAGTTTATGTTCTTGATAAATTCTTTGCTGAAATACACGTCGAGTTGATAGTATTTAACTCTTTGTGACTGTGGAGTTTAATGTCTATTGTTGAAATTCTTTTCTGTTGTGGCAGGATGGTCCTGCTTATGTTCGCATGTTTGTTCATGTATTGCGTGATATTTTTAAAGAAGAGACTGTAGAATATGTTCTAGCTTTGATCGATGAGATGCTCACAGGTAATCCAAAGGAAACTGGGTTGTTGTTTCGTTCTGTATTACTTGTGGCGTGAGCTTTAAGTTGTGCTCTTTTTCAGCCAACCCTAAGAGAGCAAGACTGTTTCATGACAAGACCCTTGCAGATGAAGACACCTATGAACCTTTCCTAAGTTGAGTATTTACATGAATATTTCCTTATTCTGCATCTTGATAATTAACCTCTATGTTGGGACTATGGAAGCTCAGTTCTCTTCCTCCTCACTCATTAGACGATTATATTTCTTGACTCTGTGAAGTTTTTGAAGTATTTCAGCATTTGGCATTTTGGCTCTTATCAAAGTGTATCGCATAAATAAAACATCACTATTACTTCAAGCTTTTTCCCTTCCTTTTTTCTTTTGAGAAATTTCTTATACAAGGGTTCCAAATCTTCCTCCGTCCGTTGATGATCATACTCTTCTTTCCAGGATATTTATTTCTGATTTATATAAACTTTTTAAGAGACATCAATATCAGCTGAAAACTACTGCAATGCAGATACAATATACTTTTTGTCCTTGAAGTTTGCTAAAAGTTTCAAAAATACTCCGATGTTTCACTTTGTTTCAATTTTGTTCTAGAAGTTTTCGATTTGCATCAAATACACCTCTGGTAGCTAATTTTCAAGAATTTTAGGACCAATTCAACAATAATAACATAACATTGTATTTGGCTTGTTTGTATTAAAGGTTATTCTTGTGAAATTATTGCTAAATTGGTATTGAATTTCTTGAAAAAGTTAACTGTTAGGGGTATATTTGATTCAAATCGAAAACTTCTGGGACTAGATTGAAACAAAATGAAACGTAAGGGTATTTTTGAAACTTTTAGCAAACTTCAGGTACAAAAAGTATACTTTACCCATAGTTGTTTATGTAGGATATATATGTGCATCAGTTTAGGTAGGTAGATTTCTTCTCAATGGGCACTTTATAGTTTATAGTAGCATATCTCCTTTTCATTCAGAAAATAGTCAGCCTTTTCTGTAACCATGGTTATACTTACATGTGTGGTTTCTATTTATTTGTAAAATTCTAGGATATATATATATATATATGTCATGAAGTTAATGCCATGTGATAGTTATCTATCTTTTTTCCATATTTCAGGTTGCTTTGGAAAGGAAATTGGTTCATACAAGAGAAAAGTTGTAACATCCTTGCTTTAATAGTTAGGTAATACAAACATAGCACATTCCCTCGTGTTAATTAAAAAGTAAGGCCCAAAAGTATATTCTTTTCAGAATATCAGTTTCTTACCCATATATGATTACAGTGCCAGGCCCAAAAATCAGAATGGCTATGTTGTAAATTCAGAGTCAAACTCAAAGAAAGCATTTACCACAATTGAAGATGTTCTAACAGGATTGGTAAAATGGCTTTGTGAACAGGTACGTTATATCTGGATAGTAGATAATTGGTCTATTTTAGATGTGATGCGTTATAATTTTGGACTCCAGAACTGCAGTAAGTTACTTACCCATTGGCATAACTAGTACACTCAGATCACTAGGTAGTTATCAAAGCTTGAATGTCTGACCTTGTGTTAAAAATCAATTATATGAAACTTCATTAGATAGTCAATGGACTCATTTCTAAGTATTCATTTCAACAGTGTTCAAACTTTCTTGGACTGACCTGATCATATAATTATCATTTGTAGTTGAAGAAACCTTCTCATCCTACACGGGGTGTTCCAACTGCCATCAATTGCCTGGCAACTCTACTTAAGGAACATGCAGTTAGGTCTTCCTTTGTTAAGGAAGATGGAATCAAGTTGCTTGTACCTTTGATTTCTCCTGCATCCACCCAACAGTCTATTCAGGTAAAGTTGAAATTTATCTTTGAGAAGCTGATCTACATCATTTCTGCGAATAGTTGGCTAGCCAAGTGTGATTCATGCCTTTATAACTGAAATGCTTGCTGGAAATCCTGTGGCTTGCATTGCAGTGGCTAAATATGCTTGTTGTGTAGTATTAAATGGAACTTCTAGCACTCAATGGCAGATAGGATGATGTGGTGATTCAAAGATTTCTTTTAGTATTCAAGACACTATTAGGCTAGTGTTAGAACTTAAAATTGGTGGCACTTATATAGGGACATAATTGAGAATTCTATTCAATTGACAACTCTCTTTGTAACAGCTTCTTTATGAAACATGTCTCTGTGTATGGTTCTTATCCTACTATGAACCGGCAATTGAATACTTGGCTACTTCAAGAACCCTTCCTTCTCTTGTTGATGTTGCCAAAAGTTCTACAAAAGAGAAGGTATTGCTGGCTCCTTTAGGTTACAATTCATCTTTTTTTTCCCCTTGCAAAAAAGTTATACCTTTTATAGGTGTAGCTGGATTAATTTGATCTTTTTGTTATATTTTATGCTAGCAATTACATATGGTTACAACTTCTCCTAGGTGGTCTGATATTTTTGTTTCTTGTTTTGCCGGGTTTTTGTCAGGTTGTTAGAGTTGTTGTGTTGACCTTTAAGAACTTGCTATCAAAAGGGAAATTGGCTGCTCAAATGATTGACCTTCAGCTGCCACAAGTTGTTCAGAGTTTGAAAGCACAAGCATGGAGTGATGAGGTGAGAGCACGAAAATCTGAATGACTTACATTGATTTTTCTTGATGAAAGTTCATTTTTATGCAAATTGAATAAAATATTTGTGTCTTATGCGGGCATTAATCACTGGAAGTCTTTTATTTTACATTTTACCATTAGATCATTTTTGGGTAATTATTTTATAATTATTTACTACTAGAAAGTATTCTGGACAAATTAATTTTCAAAGAATTATGCTTAGAGAAAATGAATCTTATGTTGTTGGATAATTACTTCTCTGTATAATATTAAGTAAATTTTCGTTTAGGTGTGATGTTATTAAAAAAATGCATTCTGTTTATGTACATATTTTCAATGAGGATGAGTTGGTAAATTTGATCCTGAATGCATTTCAAGGTTGTTTTAACCAAATATTAGTTTATTCCAAAAATGTATTTTGAGTAAAAGTGTATTTGGGGGTGGAAATCTAACTATTGTAGTTGTATATGCATTCATATATTACTTTTAACTTTTTGAACTATAAACGTGGTTTGAGATATAGTTGGTAGGAATCAACTCTCTCTCTCCCTCTCCCTCTCCCAATTTTCTTTATTTTGAAGAGAATATACTTCTTGCTATTTCATAGGACTTGTTGGAGGCATTGAACTACCTGGAAGACAGGCTTAAGGATAACATTAAGGAATTAAGTTCTTTTGATGTCTATAAGCAAGAAGTGCTCCTAGGCAATCTGGTTTGGTCTCCCATGCACAAAGATCCCATATTTTGGCGAGATAATATTGCCCATTTTGAAGAGAATGACTTCCAGGTATCTGTATTTTCTGTTCTTTTCTTGCGTCATTTCTTATTGCTAATACGGAATTGAGGGGAATAATTGTTTTTTTCCATTTATGGCTTTAATACTTTACTACTTTATTGTTTCATAATATTTTATTACTTTGACTGCAATTATTTAGTATTCACCTTGGTTGAAATCAGTAGTACTGAATACTTCTTGGTTGGTTAGCATGCGAATGTGTTTTTATTTTAATATAATTAGGTTTAAACAAACATGTAACTACCTGCTGATTTACTCAATGATATACCTTGGATTTTACGAAGGTTGGTTTCTATGTCGAAGCATTGTTGAGTAATTGATTAAGCCACGTGCCATTAGATGGAACATTTTCATAGTTGTGTGTGGACTGGACTGTAGCTGTATGATCCATATTGAGCTGGTTAGTTGGACTGGAAAAACCAATGACCTAGTCTGTTGGCCGTTCAGCTTTAGTTCTATACCAAATTCACACTCATCAGTCAAACCCAGCCACAATTGGGCAGCATGTCAACTAAGACTAGTTGTAGTCCTAACACCTGCGGTATACAATAAATAAATCCTCAAGCTGCCTTCAGTGTAGAGTAATAAATAATAAATGGGACACAATTGCGAGGTCTTGTGATTCTAGGATCTCTTTAATTGCGTTAATCTGTTTAATTTTAAGTTTACTGCCAAGCATATAATTAGTTCAAGTATAGACGTGGTCAAACTGAAGAATCTTGTAACATATTTTGGATTTTGGAAGGACATCTTCAGACATAGAAAACGACATGCGTGCCCTGGTTGACTCAGTTCGTACTCCCTTCATATGCCAACAAATCATTTTGCCCAAAAATATACATAAAAAGAATGGTTTTATGATCTTATGAGACGGATCATTTTTATAATGTTATTACATAGATCTCTTTTTTACCACGATTGATATGGACAAAGCATTTTATGGCAATTACCTTTCAGCAATGCTTTAAAAGTTAAGAATTTTGACATAATCTTATTGCATAGTAATACTCTCAAAAAAGGTGGAAAACACATCTAGTAATTCATTCACGTTCATCCATTGCAGATTATAAGGGTCCTAATAACAATTTTGGACACTGCTCGTGATCCAAGGACATTGGCTGTTGCTTGCTTTGACCTTTCGCAGTTCATCCAGCACCATCCTTCTGGGCGTCTCATTGTGGCAGACCTCAAGGCTAAGGAACAAGTAATGAAACTAATGAATCATGAGAATGCTGAAGTTACTAAGAATGCGCTGCTCTGCATCCAAAGACTTTTCTTAGGTGCAAAGTATGCCAGCTTCTTGCAGGCTTAGCTCTATTTCTGTGGAGTGGAATAATGTATGCATTATTTATTATATTCGGCTATGGAATAAAGAGTTTTGTAAAGTTATACTCGCAGTTGTGGAAGTAGTTACATATTGAATACGTTAAAAATTAACCTTCCGTCTTTATTTTGACATTTATTTTGGAAAGTGTATTTGAGGACAAAATTTTCTATTAGGAGGGTAGAAATGTAACACCCTGCATATTGATCTCTGTAGTTCTTCTGATTATTTAGTATTTTCTTCATAGTTGATCGTTGACTTTTTGACTTTGACCATTGACCAATGTTGACCGTTGACTAGAGTTGACCCGCGTGGGCCAACCTTGGGTTGTTGACTGGGTTGATCGGTTGACCATGTGGTTTGGTTGGGCCATTGACCAGTTCAATCAAGTGAACCAGAGCTGAACTGGGATTAAGTCACGAAGCCCCGAAAACAGCCGTTTTCGCCTAATTTTGGCCCCGGCAACCTCAACGTTGGACAGAACCTTGAAGGCTGCCCATGTTACTTATGTAATTGATGACAGAATAGGGGTATTACCGAAAAATAAAACTCTGTTAAAAACGGACGACGGAAAGTCGCCCGGGTTGGGGTTTCGCCCTACTTCGAATTCCGAGCCGCTCGGCGGAGCCGGGCCAGTTTCCTAGGAAATATTGGGCCAAGGTTTCCACTAGTCTCAGTGTTATTTACACTGATTCTAAGCTATTTGAGCAAGAAAAGTAAGAACAAGTGATCAAATAACATTAGTTTACATTATTACGACACTATTCGCATACTATGCACTTATTTGTCTTTATTACCCCAAAAGTCTTTTCCTTTTTATTTTATTTTCTTTTTCTTGACCGCACACCCCCATATTTCCCCAAGTTCCAGCTGCAAAGGAGTTGAAGAAAAACCTTCATAGCCATCCAACAAAAGCTTCAAGTTCTTGACGATCCAAAACTCCGTTCGAAAATCTAATCGGGTAAACTGACTCCGTTTTTCCTTCTGATTCTAATGGTGTGCTTATTTTCTTGATTTGAAAACAAAATCTTTGACCTCTTTCCCTCTGAAATTCGTCCATAGAGGCCCAAGAACATGGGTTGATTTCTTTGAATTTTGTTTAAAGGTTCAAGATAACAACACTTCAAAGGTTTATAATCCATGTTTTTGAACTCAAATTTCAAAAGAACTTCCCTTGAATTTCATTTTTCCCAATACTGCCCAGCCCCTTTTTAACTCAAAAATGATTGTTCTTGATGTTAATTAGGTGGTTGTGAAGTGGTTTGATTGGTTTGTGAGCTTGAGAACTTCAAAATCAAGGTAAGGGTTTAGGATGCATGAATTAGGGTTCATGTTCTTTATTAATTGTTTTGTATGAATTGTAAATTGGAATTTGATGGTGAATTTCTGAAGTTTGGCACTTGGATATGTTAGAAATAATGTTATTTGTTTTATTTTTGTAAGTTTAGTGATGATGAATGGTGTGTAACTTTGGGGCAATTGTGTAAAATACATAAGTTTGGAAATAATGTTCTTTATTTTTGGATATTTAGTTTTTGTAACTTTGGGGCAATTGTGTAAAATACATAAGTTTGGGGCTTCGGGCTCCAATGAAATTAATATTTAGAATAGGGTAAATACCTTAATATATGATAATGTAGGGGTGATGGTTATATTTTCGAAAATGTTGGGGATAAAGTGTAAATACCCAAAAGGTTAACTTAGTAGAAATTTGTCTAAGTTAAATGTTTTATGATTTTAAGTATATGTAACATGGTAAATGATTAATGATGATATGAAATGAGGACGGTGGTTCGTCCCGCTCATATTTTAACGAATGATGAAGTAATGACCGATGTGTAATGGATAATGATAAAAATGAATGTTTTGAGATACTGTGGGGACACTCATAGTATGTATATCCAGACTGTACACGGTTTCGGCCGTGCGGATACTGTTCTCCACTTGTACCGTATACTGGCCTTTGTGCCCTTTATATATATTCTCGTCCAATGACTGTACGCGGTTTCATCCGTGCGGACAGGTATACAGACTGTATGCAAGTGGAAAAACCATATTCGGACTTGTTCCGAGTAACGTCGGGTTGCGGGTAGTCAACCGACGCATGAGCTCATGGCCTGCATTAGGATCAGACATGCATCATAACATGACTGTTGCATTTCTCTGTTTGTCTATTTTATCTGTTTTCTCTGTTTGTCTGTTTGTCTATTTTATCTATTTTCTCTGCTTGTCTGTTTGTCTGTTTTCCTCTGTTTGTCTGTCTTATTTGTTTTATCTTCTCTCTGTTTTCCTATCTATTAGTACTTATTAATGTTATTGTTGTTTACGTAATTCAATGAATAACATAGAAAAAGACTACTAGGATCCCCAATAATTAGTTAAATTAAGTTAGAGCCTCTGTTAGATACCCTGCTGGGAACCATATAGGTTCTCACCCCCTTATTCTCACCTACCTGCAGATGATGATGATGGGAGCAATGATCAGTGAGCTCCGATAGCTCAGACGTATGATGATTTCCAGTTCTCTTTCCTGTTACGTATTTTGTGATTAAGTCGGGACGGCTAGATGTATTTACCCTCTTTTCCAGTAGTATTTTTGAGGGATAGGCTTTTGATGGGTTATGTAGACCGAGATCCAGATTAGGGGCCGTCAGAATGAGCCAGGATTTGGTGTGTCGTGTGGTCTGGAGTCTGTACTTATATATATAATTAAGTTTGTAATAGATATGTATTATGATGGTACAAGGGTTTGTACATATACTTAATTTGAGATGTGTTTATGTATGATTTATGTGTGCTTGTTTAAATATTTAACTTTTTACTGTCTTTATTACTTGTTATCGAATTTCCTTATAAACCGACACGACAGACTCATATTAACTAAATAAATAAATAGGTTAAGTCATTGAAAAGTAACTCTCGATAATTAGCTATGATCATGACGTAGTGAAAATTGGGACGTTACATTTTGGTATCAGAGCCGTTCATCCTTAGTAGAGCTTGGGGATTGGACTGACTATGCTTCACTGCATACTCTTTTGTGTGTTTCTCATGCTTATAGGATATCTATGTGATATGTGTTGCATGAAAGGTCTATGAGAATGCATTTAGAATGGTTAATACTTGACTTGATATATTAAGACTGATCATCTTAATGTGGATTGATGGTATTAACAGGGCTGAAATGGCTACTCGTGGGCGAGGCAGGAATACTGCTTCTACTAGAACAGGTTCTCGATCGAATACTACGGAAATACTTGCTGCGATTAACAACATGGCTGCAGCTATGCGTGACTCGGCTGCTGCTACCAACCGAGCAGTGGACCAGATGTACCATAATAGAAACTCCAACCACAACAATCAGAATATCCCTGAGGAAGAAAGTGAAGACGGAAATGGTAGGCCAATGTCCTTAGCAACTTTTCAAAAGGTGAAGCCACCGGAGTTTAAGGGAACTGTGAATGTTACTGAGGCTGATGACTGGTTTCAAGCTATAGAATGATCTTTGCAGGCACAACAGGTACCGGTTGAC
>JASCZI010030776.1:5556-25698 GCA_036250425.1 Stylosanthes scabra
ACTTCCAAGAAGTACTTGCGGCGTTCCTCCTTTTTCCCCTTTTGTGGATTTGATCACGTGGAAGTCTGCTGGGATTACTAGTTCCCCTATCCTAACCAGAATATTTTCTGCAATCCCTACTATTGACACAATACTGGCATCAGCAGTAGTGAATATCTCCTTTGTTTTCTTGAGGGGTTCTAACTTCAAAAACTTGTAGAGCTCGTAAGGCATAACGCTACTATCGGCTCCTGGGTCACATAGACATTCCCGTACTTCCACTCCTTTGATTTTGCAAGTCACTAGGCAAGGGCCAGGGTCATCGCATTTGACAGGGACCTCTTCTTTGATTTCCTTGTTATTGAAAAGAGTGGCTATGAAGGATGTCCTTTTGTTGCAGACTTCCTCTTCGTCTTCGCTATTTTCTTCTTCTGTCTGATCTTCTTCTTCGGTAGATTCATCCTTACTGTCTTCTTCTGCGCTTTCATCTTCATCCCCTTCTTCGGCTTCGTCTTCACTTTCCTCATCCTCCTCATCGTCGGAATCTACTAATTGTTCCAATAGATTGTACCACCAACTAACACTTCCCTCTTCATTTTCATCTTCATCTTTCTCCCCCTCTGCCTCTTTGCTGTGGAAAAAATTTATGCCTCCTTTGGGGTTTGGTAGAGGTTGTGATGGTAACAGAATAGGGGAAGGTGATTGGATTTGGGTTGGGTGGCTGGTGATCCTCTATAGCATTTCTATCAGTTGAGTTAGCTGAGACTCTGTTCTTTTCTGCGTCTCCCTTATTTCTTGGTTTTCCCTTTGAAAAGTGCGGAGGGCTTCATCATATTTGAATGGAGGATTGTTGGATGGAGAGTACTGCTGACGATTATGTGGAGGCTGATATATGGGATTTTGGCTGTTCTAGGGCTGACTGTAGGTATAAGGCTGCCTAGGCTGAGCTTGTGGCTGCTGAGGTGGGATCCAACGAGCAGGTTGACCATCGCGCTCTCCTTGAGTATAATACTGCCTGTTGTACGGCGGAATTATAGTGGAATCATAGAAGTTGTGAGTATAATACTCGTCAATGTGATGGGAGTTGCAAGAGCAGATCCCACAATGTTTAACCGGTTTCCGCTGCGAGTTGTCGGGCTGTCGCTTCAAGAGAGTTGGAGTCACTTGCTCCCCTTCTTTAATTTCCTTGAGTATTGCAGCAATATCTACCAATGACTTAGACAAAACAGTTGAGTCAAAAGGTGCAACCTCATATACGCCCTTACTGGTGGCCCTTCGGTTGAAATGTTGGTTAGCATCGGCCATAGTCTCAATCAGTTCCCACGCTTCTTCCGGCTTCTTATTCATCAAAGCTCCTCCACTTGAGGCATCAATTATTGCCTTGTCGGTGGGTGTCAGTCCCTCATAGAAGTAGTTGATCAGTAGGAAATCTAATATAGAGTGATGGGGGCACGAAGAGAGCAATTTCTTGAATCTCTCATAGTACTCGTGCAGAGTTTCCCCATGAAGCTGAGAAAATCCTGAGATTTCTTTGCGGATGGCATTCGTCTTGGATGGTGCAAAGTATTTCTCCAAGAATCTCTTCTTAAGCGATCCCCAATCAGAGGTTACTTTGGCAGGCAAAGTGTGGTACCAGTCATTCGCTTTATCATCCAAAGAGAACGGTAAAGCGAATGCTTTAACAGCATCTTCGTCACCACCGGTCCTTCTAGTGGTGGCGCAGATGACTTCAAAATCCTTGATATGCTTAATTAGGTCTTCAGTGGCGTACTTCTCCTGTTCGAACCGGGGTTTGAAACCAAACTTCTCCTCAGGAGGATAGATGGGGCGATTCAGGTGAGATCCAATGTAGATCTAACTTTCTATTCACTCGTGGGATCTGGGCGGTCCGGGGGGACCACCACGGCTCCTCTCTTCTCGAGAATTCATACTTCATTTTTTTCCTCAATTATTTGGACTGAATAAATATTTATTATTAATTATAATATATATATTAATTGAAAAATTCAAGTCAAAATTGGTTGCTCTAAACCTAATGATTCAAGGAAAAGCTAAAAGATCCTGGACCAAGTAAATACCAATTCAAAATTCTCTCAAGAATTCTATTACCCACCCGGCCTACCATAGAACTTAGGAAGAAGATTTATCAAACCAGACTTTATTTCGAAGTTTGCATTGAGTTCTGGAAATCGGTTGGGCTGGTTATCAAATGCAGTGCTTGCCCCTCTGATTTGCTTAAGAATAAGTCTTTCACCCATGGTGAGGGTACCTGTATCAGAAGAAGTAGTTCGAGTATCAGAGTCAGAATTGGACCAATCAAAAGGATTGTTATCTTATGTCAGCCTCGCAAGTTCAGCTCAGCGTCTGGCTTTCCTTGCTCAGCATAAAGTTCGTTCAATTTCAGGATCGAACAACAACAAGCCAGGGTCCGAATGCGATCTTAACTTTCAAATAACAATTCATAAGTAAAAAGATAAAAAGGAAACTACACCACTAAAGAAAAATTAAAAGATTGTCATATTTACAATATTCACATATTCACAATCAACCAAAAATAGACACACATTTCTACATTCCCTGGCAACGGCGCCAGAAATTTGACGTGCGGCCCCAAGGCCGATCCAGAAAAGCAGAGTTTCGTTGCAGATAGCTCCGAACCGATGTCAAGGGGACCGCGCCAAATTTAGTTAAAAAGTGTCACGGAGATGCAACCAAGTTTGAAAATACCGAGTACTGGACTCAGGTCGTTCTCTCTAGGAAGTAGAAACAGAGGTTTGTCTTTGGTTGAGAAAATATCGGGGTTAATTGTAGTTGTTGTTGAGAACAGATCGCAAGAAAATAGATTAAAACAGTAGTAGGTTAAAAAGTGCCCGGCTATGGGTTGAAATATTGTACGTTCCTATAAGCACTGCCGATCCCAGATTGGATAGACTGCCACCTAAAGGAATCTAACCACCACGGGGTGGCGAAGTTAACCCCTATCCGAATCTCCTAGGCATACACAACAGCGGGGGATCTAGGTCTCAACAGAACTCGAGTAAATCCCGCGTCAACAGGAAGAACTCACCAATAGTGCACTTTGCACAGAATTGAGTCTGTCTCATTTAAGGTCCCCATACTGCCAGCAGGGGCGTAGCGTTAACACGACATCGAAATTAACTCCGTTCCTCCCATCCGTTGCCGTTAGGGATCGGCAGCTAAGATCATTCGCACATTTCACCCCATAGCCGAGTCACTATGGTCACTACTCACTACGTACGAAAATCATAATTCCGGAAATTAAATAGGCTACATAACAGTAAGACATAATGGTAAAATAACAGAAATCAAACCGACAGAATAACAGCAGTAGGACGTGACGCCCAAGGCATGGCAATGCGTACGCATAGGCTCCTTTGGTGCGTACGCATAGGCTCTGGATTTGGCCTTCAAGCTTTTCTTTGCAATCTTTTCGTTCCTCGCGCTCTCTTTAGCCACTTTCGTTCTGAATTTTGCCTGTTAAAGCTTGAAACACTTGAATGCACACATCAATGCATCGTGCGGAACGTGAAACAGTTTATAACATAGTAAAATTTGGCTAATATAGAAAATAATTACATTTACAGCCCTAAGGAACGATTAAATGCAAACATGCTTGTTTCTCATGTATTTAGGTGGTAAAAGATTGACAATTAGTCAATTTGTGATATGAAATAACCTATCAAAATGGGGTTTATCAATATTCATATACCATTTCTAAATTATAAGTTAATTAATACTTAGAAAGAAAAAAAGATAGATTTAACAAAATATACAAGAATATTTGCATATATAATATTAATTATATATTTTAAAATTAATAATTCTATAAAATAATATTTCATCAAATAATTTTAAATAATTTTATCTTTTAATACTAAAAAGTATCATTATTTATAATGTTGTATTTTTTCGCACATCGCGCGGATTTAAATCTAGTTAGTTTATAGTTTTGCTCTCTTAGGATTTCATAGTTTTCACATTCTAGAGAGAGAATCTTAAATTTCTCTCTAAAATTTCATGTTTTAATATTCAAATTCTCATTAGTTGTTGTTTCTATTGTTGATTAGGATCTTTTATTACTGTAACTCTTCTACTATTTCATTTTATTACTCTATTTGTTATGTTCATGAACTAGCGCTTGTTAATTTCAAATTGTGATTTGATTATATGAATGAGTCTTGTTTCTTATGTTATATTTATGTTTGTTTGAGTTGTGTTGATATTTTGTAATGGGTGTTGTTAGTTTTTATTATTATTGTAATTTATGATATTTGATGTTTATGTACACTAAACGTTTGACGAATTGTTTGAATTAGATATAGAGTAGTTTTTTTTTTAATTTTTAGTTTTGGATTGAGATATTTAGTCACTTAAATCACTTAATTCATCAGGTCATTGAGAGTATTTAATTAATTTTGTATTCAGTAACACTAATTATTTATTAAAGTCAATTAGTAAGTGAATTAAATCTTTGTGATTGAGATTAATTAAAGTCAATTGACATCTCAATGTTTAGAAGTTAACTAGCTAATTGGTTTGCTTTTGTATATTGCCTTGAATTTTAGTTACTAACAAAGATTTTGATTCATACTCTAAAGCCTAATCAAAATTCTCATAGAATTTGAATTCATATCTTTAAGGTGCCTTGGTTAATTATTTAACTTAACTTAGTTTAATTAATCATTAATTTTGTTTAATTCTTATCTAATTATTCCAATTGCTAGTTGATAGTTTAATCTTTAATTATCTAATTTAGTTATAATTATAATTCAATCCTTTGCAATTTAATTTTCTTTTCTTGTTTACTTATTTATCTTCTTGTCAAACACTAATTTTTTATACAATTTCTAGGGAATATGCTCGGATTAATACTTTCAGTTTTGTTAGACATTTTGAAATTAAATGTAAGTATTGTCTGGTTGGACTAACTACAAAGTAATTATGTTTTAAACTTGAAATTTTTTAATAGGTCTAAGACGTGCACATCAATGTAGGAAATGAAGGAAACATTCGCTCATTAGCACAGTAACTAGTAATATGCATCATTTGAAAATTCATTCTTCTTTACGTATTTTCAACATATGCACACTAACTCAATTACTGTGCATAAACACCTTTGTCACCTACCGTTCTCTCTAGAAATTACTCTTTGCACAGTAACTGGTTTACGGTATAAAGAGTGAAATCATTATTCATAAAAGTGGTTGAACCTCACGGGAAATAATTGGTAGGAGCAAAGAAAGAATAGAAGATAATAAAATACACACATTTCATGATGAGCAAAACCTACTTTGAACATTCAAGAGATGGAAAAAGCAAACAAACATTGTCAATAAGGAGGAACAATGAAAAAGAAAGACACCAAAAAAGCAAGTAAAAAATATATAGAAAAACATGTTATATTGTTTTACCTTTTAAAAATAACCATCGCGTAAAGCATTATAATATTTGACAAATACAATTGTTATCGTGTATGATTAAATAAAATAGTTAATTATGGGTAATGCTATTTGAATAAATGGTTTTGGCTAATCAAATTCAACCAAGTGATTTATTTCTATGCTAAATAGAATATTATTTTGGTGTCAAATAGTGTAAAAAATTGCACATAAATAAAATTATATTTGACATCGAAATAGTTTTCTATTTAGCATAAAAATAAATGACTTGGTTGGCTAAAACCATTTGTTAGAATTATTGTTACGGTTATTATTATTTTATCAATTTTATACATGTTCAACACTTAATAGATTCTTTCTAGCATAAAGTATTCTTTTTTCTCTGTAAAATTTGGGGTAAGTCCTAAAGATGTCACTAACGTTTAAAATGTCCTATATTGTGACTTTTTAGGATAAACGGTGGGATAAGATTGATACGATTTCAAAACGTTAGGAATACAAATAGAACGTTTTAAACGTTGGAGACATCTTTAGAAATTACCCCAAACGTTAGGGAAAAAAAACGGTACTTTATCCTTCTTTCTATTTATGTTGAAAATCTATAATTTTATTTTATGGAATAGTTGTGTACTCTACTCTAGTACCAACAATATCGGATTCTAACAAAAGTTTAACTTAAAGAGTAATGATAGTTAGCTATAATACAAAGTTGACAAATTTAGAATAACATTTATGACTTCATGTAAATAACATTTTTAAATATATATTTATAACATCGAATATTATGCATTTAATTTAATAATAATTTATAAATGAAATAAATGCTAAAATAGAGAAAAGTTGTGGTTATCTATGGCTAAAAAGTTATGGCTATCAAACTTTTCCCCGACTGTAAAACATATATTTTGTGAAACTTAAACATATGTAAACCTAAAATCAAATTAATTTTAATCAAAGGTAATCAAAACAACAATCAAGCATGAAGCTTGACTATCTATATAAAAGTGACTAAGCTTGTAATATTATCTGTCCTTGTTACATTTTCTACTTCTCTAGACATGTTAAATAAGTTAAAATTATACATGCATGTAGAGATGTACAATATCAAAACTAAGAGCTATTTCATGTGATGGCTCAAAAATTAAAAAAGAAAAAAATCCTATCAAGAGCTCTATAATAAAATGCATGTTTACATCAAAATCTTGCTACCACTAACAGTTTTTGTCATTCCTACCATTCTATCCTCTGTGACAGTTAGAGTATTATAAATTTGAACTACTTTTCCTAATATTGAATTTTACACTTAATAGATTGATTAAACTTCTAATCTATGTCATCGGAGTGAAAATTTTTATGGAAAAATATCATAAGTTGCATTTTCTACCCCCACCCTAGGAGGGTTATGCCTCAACATTGTTCAGCTTCTACTGGGACTGATAGATGAGTTATAGTAGTAGCTGCATCCGGCATAGGTTCTGGACCGTATTTCATAAGCACCCTATCTTTGTTTTGGTTCCACCATTCTGCCGCCTGAGCTTCCGTGAATTTACGCTTACTACATCAAGAAGAAAAAAGAAAAAATAAGAAATACATGAAACCATATCTTTACTTTTCTTTAATCACATGCAATGCACATTCCCACATTTAAAAGGAGGAATTCTTAGATATTGAATCATAAGTAAATTTCACATTGCATATGAAATACAAAATATTAAATTTAATTTTGTACACTGTCAATATAAAGCAGTTTTACATATTGATAAAATAAATGATCATCTAAAAAAACAGATGTAATTGGAATTTTACAATGCAAATGCATCAAATTTAGATATACAGAAAATATACAAATATGATAATTTATTATATTAAGTGACTCATACCTGAATCTAATTCCTTTGAAAACTTTTCTAGCAGAAGGTAGTTCTACAAATGTTATATAAACACCACGTTCAAATTGTTCGATGTTCGCTATTTCTTCTTCTTTATCATTACCGGGTTTGTGAGGGTTAGGTGGTCTCAACCTATTTACTGAGATTAGCTGAAGTGCTTTTGTACTCAACAAAGATGAAGAATCATTGCTTTCTTGAAATGCACTTCCTCCATTCATAGATGAACCAGCTCGAGAAGCGTCAACATTATCTTCCACTCTTTGTTCTGGAAGTTTATGAGAGTCATTGTCAAAGCCATGTATATCATTTGCACTTTGTGCCTCTGACTCCAAAGCTAATGGCAATAAAGATTTGAATTCTGTATTTTCTTTAAGAAATGTTTCAGCATGAGTATGCAAGGTTATTAAGGATTCATAATCAGGAACTGGTGGCAAGTTCTCAGTCACTTCCCTCAACTGAAATCGAAAAATAAATAATATATAAAAGAAAATAAATGCAGAAGAAGTTTAGTTATTTTGCATAATCAACAAAAAAAAAAAAGTATAATCACCAATATTATTTTAAATCAACTGAACAAAAAGATTTGTATTCCTTTTAAATAACTTGCTATTATAAGTAGATGTGAGAGTCAAGCACTTTTGCTAGTGTGTCTATACAAAATTTATGGGTTAAGTTAGTCTATGTTAAATATCATCAAAGTCAACAAGGCACTTCTACTAAAACGACATGCACATGGTTGGAAATATGAGAGAATGAAACACTTGAATTATTTTTTGGCATCAAACAACTTGAATTTTTATTTTATAGGTTGAATTTTACATATTTTAAAAAATTGATTTAATAACCCATTTTGTGTGGGTCTAAAACAAAATGTCGGCTCATTTTGCAAGCACCAAAGAGAAAATGACTTTCATCTTTAGTGGAGCTTCATGCAAGTATTATTGGAAAGTTTTTTCTAATGCGTATTTTGGAAAATGATATTTTTAAACATCTAAATCAATAAAAAAATCCCACGTTATCCCTCTTGATAGCAATATTGAGGATTTTTAATTGTACCTTTCTGTAAAGAGGGATCAAAGATTTTAAATCTTGAGAAATATATTTGTAAGGATTTTTAATTGTACCTTTCAGTAAATTAAGGCCCACCTACCTCTAAGGTTATCGCTTCTTAAAATAGTTTAAAAGCATAACAAATTCATCAAATATAAGATTCTTCAACATATTTCAGTTGTTTTAACTTTGAAATCTTTTATATCTTTAATTTACAAAAGTTTCTACTCAAATTTTAGCGTTTTTTTAAGAATGAAAATAACTAATTTAACTTTGTTAGATAAACTAATGTTGTCTTAACTCTTTCAGTGTTGCAATAACAAAAGGATTTCATAGACTTCTAAAAGCATTTGTCCCATCCAACACATGTACGAAAAGCTGGTAACTTATTATTGGGGGCATGTAAAATAAGATTACTAAATGATACTTCTTCATTGTTAATCTAAAATCATATATTTTCAATCCCTCTTTTCTCTTCTCTTTTTGACTTCTCTATCTAAAACAACAATCTGAACATAAGAGAATAGCTTTTACTATTTATCCAATACGTTGAGAAAAATCAAAGATAAATTAATTGTCATTGAGAGCTTAGCTTATCCATAGTATGTAACCAAAAAAAAAGGAAAGAATTTTATTACATATAGTAGAATGAAAGGTTCATCAATGTGATTTAATTCTTAACAACACATGGATACACATATTTTGTTGCCACTTGTATTATTTTTCATTTAAATTTTATGTCGATAAGAAAAGCTTTAACAATTCCCAAGAAAAGTACCTGATCTGTCATGCGCTGGAGATATTCCTTCAACATTTTATGCTTAGACGATTCCTCTTTAATCAATGAGGTAGATTCGTCAATCTTTTTCTCAAAATCCTGAATCTTCATATCTTGCATATCACTATTTTGCTTCAGTATTTGATTCTATATCCAAAAGATAAATATTCATAAAAAATAATTAATCATGGAGAAATGCTTATATGAGGCTAAAAATTTAACGTAAAGAATGTTAAAAGTATAAAATTACTTGGTATTTTAATTTAGAGACTTCTTGATTCAAAAGATCATTTGTCTTCTTTAAACTATCAATAAGGCTTCTCGAAAATCCGGGGGAGGTAGAGCGTGGTGGGCTTGGTCTTCTTGCATACGGTGATGGAGGTTTGGAAGTAGTTGGTGTAGGTGGAGTCGGAGGTTGACTTGATAACGTAATGGGAATTGAAGCATTCTGCATGACACTAGATGAACTTGGAGACGCATCTTCCATTGGATTACTTAAAGGAGATTGAGTAACTCGAACAGTGGAAGAAGAGTCATGCAAACTTGTATTCTTACCCGTCAATGTCACAAAGTATTTTACAGGATCAATGCTGGGTAACAAGAGGATTCTTGCATTCTTTGCCTCTTTTCTATTAAATCTTTCCTTTCTATGAGGACGAGTGACATCTTTATTGAAAGTGAAATAAGGACTACTAGTCTCAGGAACTTTAAGCTTAGGATAACAAGAATCACACACACGATGTGGTTTACTAGGTGTTGAAGCCAGTGCTGCTCTTGGTGACTTTTTAGAGCTACAAAGATGACAAAACACCAATCCACAATTATAACAATTATGCCTTTTTCTTGTAAAGCCAAACGGTTGACGACAACCAGAGCAAACTGATTGGTCAGCTCCGGAGATCCACTTATGCATGCATACACAAAATGTAAAGCTTGAGCCACAAGAAACATGCTTTACAAGCCTGTCTCTAAAGGCTTCAACCAAAATTGGTGTGTTATGGTCATCTGTGTCTCCGTGTCCCAATCTTCCATTGGCGCCTCTACCCCATGTGTAGAGTTCACCTTTTGAAGTTAGCACAGCAACATGATGTGAACCACATGATATTTCCTCTACAACCTCACCTACTAAATTATCTTTGACCGGAGTTGGTGTTCTTCCATTGGACATTGGGTTTCCTAGTTGACCATATTTAGTTTCTCCCATAGTGTAGACTTGGCCAGATGCAGTGAGGGCAACAGTCATAGTGGTTCCACAAGCTACCTGATGAAAACTATGATCATTCAGTGCAGAGACACATGTTGGTTGAAGATAGGTATCTTTGTTAGCAAGACCAAGACGATATCGATCACCGTCTCCCCATGTGAAAAGCTTCCTAGATGAAGATGCATTTGGACCATAATGACTAACAACCTCTATAATTGCTGCTGTATGCCATACTCCACATGCAACTTTAATTGCCCTTTGTCCATACGTTAAATGTACCTCCTTTGGATATGATACACTCTCTCGATCTCCATGGCCCAAGACACCAAATTTTCCATCACCAAAGGTAAAAAGTTTTCCAGTGGATGTAACCAATGCGGAATGCCATGTACCACATGCTACAGATACAACAACAAGTCCATCTAAAGGACCTCCAACCTTCATTGGTATCCAATGGCTCGCATCGGTGCCATGCCCGAGAAGTCCTGCATTATGTATGTCATCACCCCAAGTGAAAATATCACCATGTGTAGATATAGCACACGTATGGTATTCACCACATGCAACAAAACCTACACTGGTAACAGCTAAAGACTCCACAAGTTGCAGTCTACCATAATTTTTATGCAACCCATGACCAAGTCTTCCACCAGAGTCATCTCCCCATGTAAACACCTCTCCTTGCCTTGTAATGAGAGCAATGTGATCTACGCCACACCCAATCTGAAGAACATCAATAACAATATCAGACTCTAATGGCTTAGGAGTTAGCACATTCGTCAATGAAAAGACTTGACTCCCCAACCCATCACCACGCGAGGCTCCATCTGCCCAAATTTTTCCCCAAATGAAAACATCACCAAGAGATTCTATATCATCTTGTCCAGATAATACACTACTTTCACAGCCAGCACTTGACACGCTAACACGAGAACAACCCTCTCCAACACTTGTTCTCACTGGCATATTTGCATGTTCTTGTGCCACATCTGATACTGCTGAATCCAATGAATTCTCATTTGAAGATGAATCAACAGAAAACCTGCCACGGGCGATTGTTGAAGCAAACTCTAATGCTCCACCAAAAGGGCGTTCATTATGAGCAAATTCAGAACTATCCTGAAAATGAAATATACAAAATTGATTAAATTACTTGTACAAAGACGGTCTATAATAACCAACAAAAATAACATTTATAGGAAACTAATAAATTAGATGCCGAAAGGAATTAGTAGGAAATACGAACTACTTAACAACATTTAAACAAACTAATCTGAAAAATAGAGTATGATTCAGACAAGTTCCATTAAAACTCACATCTGTAAACTCACTTCTAGGGCGCTTACTATTTTGTCCAGAAGGTATTAATGCGTTAAGGCCTGCAAACCATACCTCTACCTCGGCTTTGTCCTTGCATATCTAAAATTCCGAAATAAGGGAAATCAAAATGTTTATTCTTTTTGCATGAAATGTGATGAAAATTACTATGTTTTCTAACCAAATCAAGAGACCGTTCTCCTTTTTTGTAAATAAGTGAAAATGACAGATAGTCCTTTTCAGGACGCAAAAACCTTCTAAAGACAGCCTACAAAATAGATATATTTGAGTTAGTTGTATCCTAATATAAGTTCAGTACCCAAATAACAAGCATGTAACATACTGTTCTCTGTCCTGGGATGATGCGTGAAACAGAACACAATTTTATACTCTTTTCCTTTCCATGAGAAAGCCAAATCAATCTTGTTTCATCCTGATAATGGTGTAAACTATTAAATTATTCATACAAAGATGTAAAATTCAAACTAAAAGATATGCATGCATGTAATTTTTTTTTTCACAAAAGAAAAAGAGACTTACTGATGAGAGCCTAAATGGAACAACTTTTGGCTTCCCTTTTCGACAATACTTTACTAACTGACTGCCTCTTTTTAAAACAATTAGTGCCTGCATCAAGATGTAAAAATGGAAATTAACTATTAGTACATAAGGCACCTAATTAACATAATCTTAAGAAATATATAATACTATCAGCAAATTCTTATTGCATAAAAAATGAACTTGGACATGTTTTATAGGCCACAGACTATTTTCCCCATTGATAAAAAGTGAATTTGATCATTACAAAATAAATCACTAAATAGCATTGCCATTTGAATGAAAGATTGTCTTCCCTATTTATTTGCTTATACATTACCAATATTCGCCTGTGTTTAGCATGTGTTCTATTATCACTAACAACTATAGTCTAATGTTCAATGAAAATGTGTTAAGTCTACTCCCATAGTGGTCATAGAGGAAATCAAAGTAATTGTAGGTGTAGTACTATCAATAGTCTACATTCCAATTCACAAATATAACATATTAACTATAAAAAAATAAAAACAAGCAGTCCTAATATTTTGAGTAATCTTTTTATAATATTTGTTAACTGAATATATGTTCATATATATGGAAATAAAACTAATGATGGTTCTTTCAACTAACACATATAATATGCCGAGTAAAATATTATAATCTTATCTAGCTACAAAATTAAAATTTCTAAGATTGGAACTAACTTGCTCAATATCACGGTCATAATTTCCATAGTTAACTGGATCTGCCATTCCATCTGAAAGAAACTATAAGAAAACAACTGAAGAAAAAGCTCAAGTACCATGCTTTCCACTTAGACCTCTCATCAAAATAAAAAAAAAAAAAAGAACCCTCAAAATTGAGATTTTCCCCAAAGAAAGAACGAAATATTTTTATTTTTTTTATTTGTTTTTATTCTTTTGGGGAAAAGGAAGATGCTTGAAGCTCAAAAATAGGTATGCATGAGGTACAAATTTATACCAATGATTGATCCAGATGAAGATCTTTTATGCAACACTTAAAAAAGATTGAAATTTTGGTTAAATAAAAAAGAGATGCAATTATCATGAAGAAGGGTGTGATAAATTTCTCAGAATGATTAGAATGACGAATTGAGAGGAGAGAGTGGAGATGCGAAAGTTGCGTAAAAAGAATGTGGTTGATGAGATATTGGCGTGCTTCTTGAACTAAACACTATCCTTCACTTCACCTTGTTTCTTTTTTTTTTTGGAGTCCCTTCACCTAGTTTCTTTAAAATTATTTTCTTAATTTTTCAAGGGCTAAATCCATCGGTTGCACTAAAATTTAATTTTAGAGAAATGTTTATAAAGTTTTATTATAAATATATGACTAAACATCTAAATTGATCTCTAATAAATTTCAAGTCGGATACATTAGTGGCATCCGATTTGGAACACGTCCTTAACAAATTGTATTATAAGATAATTAAGTACACAAATATATCATTGTATGACATTAATCATTTTCAAAACAGTAGAAGAATCAAATCTTCTTAACGGAGGTAATTTTGAGAATTTCTAAAGAAGAAAATTTTTTAAGGAATAAAATATGTAATTTGAAATTCCTTAGCAACAATAATTTGGTGTATATTCTAAATATAATATATGTCATTATGTATTCAGTCACTTTTCTTTAAGCATGATTATTCAAAAAAATATAATATTTGAACAAGTTATATTGTTAAGAATTTGAATAATTTATTTTGATGTACTAATTATAAAATCGAGAAAAGAATAGCTACTCGCAATCATATTATGTATATACTAAATAGAACTTTATTTAAGTGCTATTTGACATTGAAATAATATTTTATTTAGCATAAAAATAAATAAATTAGTTGAACTTAGTTGGCCAAAATCACCTAATACATAAAATATGTTAGTTAACAATTCACAAATTATTTTTTATATTGGTCTCTCAAATAGGTGATATGCATTGATATTGTGCCAGAGTGGTGTTTTTGTTAAATATGGGCATTGAATTTAATGGAATTACTCAATAACGAATTCATATAAAGAATGTCATTAATAACCTCAATCATTTATTTTAATAAATAATAATAATAATAATAATAATAATTGTATATTTATTTTATAAAACCAAATTTAACTTAAATCATTTATTTTTAAGCTAGATAAAATACCATTTTAATGTCAAATAATATAAAAAATAAAATAGAAACGAATTACTATTTGAAATCGAAATAAATAACTTGATTGAACTGATTAGATAGATGTATATCTAAAGTTATAATAATATGGTAACACTACATGTACATAAATTCATATACATTGTTGTGACTTAAATTTTTTGTGTTAGACTTCATTATATCTGTGCTTAAAATTTTTGTGATAGACTTTATTATTTTTGTGTTTGGCATGTGTGCCTATTATGTGTGAGAAAGTCACTGAAAACACATGAAAGGATACATGAATACATATACACCTAGTTGGAGGTGCATATTGGTCAGGAGAGAGCTAATACTATTTTAGAGGTCTTGGATAAAATCAGAAATAGACTCCCTTTTTGGAAAGGGAAGCTGTTAAATAAAGCAAGTAGACTTTGTCTTGTTAAGTCTGTTTTCTTCTCTATTCCTGTTTATTCTATGCAAATCTCTCTTTTTCCTAAATATGCTTGTGACAAAATTGATTCTATGATGAGAAATTTTCTTTGGAAAGGTTATGCTGAAAGTAAAGATCTACCCTTAGTTAGTTGGAATAAGGTGACTACTCCCAAGAAATTTGGCGGGCTTGGGGTTCGTGACTCTCGTTGTGTTAATTTGGCCTTAGTGGATAAACTTGTTTGGCAGGTGCTTCAGGGAGAAAACAAACTTTGGGTAGATATTCTTAAGGCTAAATATGGGGCAATTGCTTCCCATCAATCTGGTTCCAGAGAGATGTCTCTTCAGTTTGGAGGAGTGTGTCCAAAACCTATCATGCCTTGAAAAATGACTTTTCTTGGTGTTTGGATAGTGATCATCTGTTTGTTTAGCATGACAATTGGAACTCCTTGGGTAAGCTGGGTGAAATTCTTTCGTTTATCCACATTTCTGATTTACAATTAACTCTTACTGATATCATTTGTCATGGGAATTGGTGCTTAAATAACTTAGCTACCCCTATCTCTGATTATCTCAAAAATGTGCTTTTGAGTCTGTCTTTACCTTCTTCATCTGCAACCAATGTTAGGCCGGGGTGGCACTGGGTTGCGACTTCTTCCAAGGAGATATTATTTATTAAACAATAAGATTGTTAAAATTAATAATTAATTACCGTGAGATTTGTCGATAATTATTATATTATTTATCGTATCTTTTAAATTATTACGTTTATTTTTTTTATAGCTTGGAGCCTTGAACATTATATATATTGTATTCTAGAGCAAGTGACTTTAGTTGATTTTTTTTTTTTTTTGTATTGTGGCTATTTCATACAATAATAATGTATCATACATTTCTTAATAAAGTTGATTTGTATGGAGTATAAATTAAAATTTTATCTTTTTCATAAATGTACCAATAATTTTTGTTTGTTTAATTCTATAATAATTATTCCTCATCAAATTTTATAATTTCTTTTTTATGAGTGATATTTCTATTCACTAAGCAAGAATTAACAATACATTTTATTTTTATTATTTAGTGTCAAACATTAATTGATTGAAAAAAAAATTGATTGCACTTATGTAGAGGTGGGTATACGGACTAGCCCGGTCCGTTTAGCCCAACCCGCGATGGGCTAAATACTAACGGACCGAGCCGGGTTAGCCCGGAACATATTTGGGCCGTCTTGAAAGAGGTCCATAACCGCCCTGCATTGGTCCACGATTTTGCAGGCTGGCCCAACCCGAACCTTTCCTATATTTATTTATTTATTAATTTTAGATTTTATCGATATTATTAAAATTATCTTTTATGGGCAGTGGCAAAAAAATAATATAATTATTTAATCTATAATTATAATAGAAACTAATATAATATCATTCTAAAAAAAAAATTAGTATCCAAATACAATTCATAAATTATCATTGTAATATTAACATAGAAAAGTAATAACACACCAAAAAAATTATAAGAGTAAATGTGTTGTCAAAATTTTAGCCAGCATAAATATATATTTCAAATATTATGCGCACTTAAAGCGGGCTAACGAATTGGTCTGCTAAACCGCGGGTTCAACTCATTTAGCCTGCAAATTAAATGGTGCGAATCAAAAAGTTCATTAAATTTGCAGATAAAAATAATACGGATTTAAATGGTGCGAATTGCAAATTAAACGAGTTAACCTGCGAATCATGATCCGCATACCCAGCTCTACACTTATGTTAGGTGGAGTAATTCATTGATAATAAAAACTTAATTATTTTATATATTATTTTTTCAAATTATTTTAATTCAAGTTTTTGGATTAATTCATCGACAATATAATGTTTGTTTCGAAAAACTTAAAAAAGTTACACAGAAGTATGAGGTTTTTAAACATTAACAATTACATTTTAAGGTATTTTTTAATTAAAATTACTTTACATTATTACATCTCTATAATAGTTTTGCTAATTTTAGTTCTTTCTAATATAGAATTACGGGTATTAAAACTGGAACACCAACACCAATTGCATAAATTAAGAACTAAGTTCTAAATTAAATGGATGATGATTTCCAAAAATTATCCCGTACAAAATAATTTCTGAGATTAAGGATCTTATGGAGGTCCTTTTACACTTTATTTACATTTTAAAATTTCAATGTACCAAATAAAAATTTTAATCATATAAAATAGATGATACACACATGCACAAAATAATTTTATAATTAAACTAACACGGGATAATTTACTATTTCCAATTATTATATATGTCATTTGCAGTGACAATAAACAAGTCTCAAGGATAAACTATGTCAAAAGTCAGAATCTACCAATCAAGACCAATTTTCATACATGATCAACTGTATATTGTCTTATCAATAATAAAGACTAAAGATAGTTTGAGAGTACTATTGTAAAATCATGAATATTTGAAAGATAGCTGAGTATATAGAAAGATTTCTGAGTACTTAGCATGGAAATGTAGTTTTATAACTCTCTTTGTAAAATTTTAAAATTTTTTAAAAAATTACAAATTTACTGCTTATTTGTATTATTTTAGTCTTTTATTAAGTTATTATAGAATTTACATACTACTATTAAAAAAAATTGTATCAAGTGTATATTTGAAGTGATTAAATGGCCGTGCTAGGTTTTTTTATTTTAATTTATTATCATATACTTGAGATAAATTACGTAACCATTTTATTATTATTCTAATTTTTTATATAATTATATTATTATTTAGTAACAACAAACTAAACTATTATTTCGTTATAGTTTTAAATGCATGTCAATTAGAGTTGTTTGTTTTTTAACTGATCTACTAGCTTAAATTAATTTAATTTTTAAAGTAAACGAACATATAAAAATTTCTTTGTTTAATAGTAACTTAATGAATAAATTTGAATTAAGTATATACATGTTTAGATTATGAAAAAACATTTTAGTAATCATATTCGATATTAGCATATAAAATACCTAAATTAAATAGAAAAAATAATTTTATGAAATTTACAGTGTTAATATTAATATTAATATTAATTTTAATTAAACTAAATTAAATTTTAACTTTCAACTTATTCCATGCATGGCACGGGTTATTAAACTTGTGATAAGCTTATAATTAAGTTTATGATTTAGGTTTTCAAATCATTTCTCAAAAAGTTAAGTTTTTTATATTTTCAATAAAAGTTTTTCTCAATTTGTAAACCATAATAATAATAATAATAACAACAACAACACGCAATAATAAATAATCAATTATACTAAACATAGATTAAAATTAGTTATTAGTATAAAATATAGTTTAAAATATAAAATACATACTAAAATTAATTAAACAAATTGTGTATTTATATAATCCATTGCAATTATTGAATTTCTTAGATATAAGTTTAAATTTTAATTTTTATTTGAACTTATTTTTGAAAATTTAAATTTTTATTTTAAATACCGAAGAAAATATAAGAGACATTAAAGTTACATGTGTTTGTTATAATACTATATTTAAAAATGAATTAATCTACGTGCATTCTTTATCTTTTTTTCTATTTTAATTTATGTGTTGAGATACACTATCTCTGTGCTATACGTAACTATTTCTATGTTATCGTATGTTGTATTCATGTGTTTTGTGAATTTTTTCTATGTTTACATTTTTTGTTGTAAATAGGATGTATAGAAGTGTATAATAGTATATGCAGCATTGTCGTTTAAAAATTTTATAATAAATGTCTAAAAGTGAATTTTTTTTTTCGGTAATGCTAGATGTACATCTAATTTATCCAATCAAGTCATTTAAATTTATGTCAAATAAAAAATATTTTAATATTAAATAGTACAAAAATAATATAGAAACAAATTTCTATTATTTGATATGAGAATGAACTTATCTTTTATATAGAATAAATAATTTGATTTGGACTTGATTAGGTAAAATAGGTGTACATCTAATTTTTTTTTTTTTTTTTTTATATATACAGACAAATTGAATTCGTAGGTTACTAATTTCTGAGGAATTTTGCTTTTTCAATATGAATTAGTTTGTTTTTCTTTTTTAATTCTAAATGACCATTGGTAGGTTACTAATTCTATTTTATTTTATTTTTTTTTAATTTTACATAACCCTTCGTAAGTTACTAATTTCTCTTTGTCTTTTTAAAAGTTTTTCAAAACCCTTAGTAACTAACGAATTGCATGTGCAATTTGACTAATCCCATATTAACCAAATTCACCCCAAATTCATAATATTAGACAAAATCACACATCCTTATACAATATTAGAAAAATTTAGATACTAAAAGCGACAAAGAAGAACAAATATTTTAATTGAAAGTAGGTTTAGACTCTTGCGTTGCAAGGAAGTAAAATAGATACAATAATATTACATGTACCATTGTATACCTTTATACATCTCATTTACTACACGAAAACATAAATATTAGCACAGAAAAATTTACAAAATATATGAATACAACATACAATAGCATAAAAACAGTTACGTATAGCACAAAAATAATATATCTCCATATAGAAATCAAAATAAAAGAAGAAGATAAGGAGTATATCAAGGTATACCACGTGTACAAGTGGTACACGTAGATTATGTACTTATAAAACGTATAAATGTTTTATACATCCTAGTTTTCATGTATTGATCCAATGATCACTCATCCTCTAATTTGAATCACAACAAAAACGACAAAGGAATGCGGAATATAATATGTTAAGGAAGTAGCGGTGATTTAGAAATCCATGAATTACAGAATGGTAGGATCTTTGAATCTCTTGAAAATGTCTTCGATGTCAGCAAAAACTTCTGCCGGTAAGGGGCGCTGAGTTTTTGTGAAAGCATCAATGTTTTCTTTGAGTTGGTCAACAGAGGTAGCACCAATGATTGAACTTGTCATGAATGGACGGTCTCTTGCGAATCCAAGGGCAAGTTCAACAGGAGTAAGACCATGTTTTTTGGCCAATTCAAGATATTGAACAGTTGCTTCCTGAAATTCAGCCACACGGTCACCATCAAACACAGGGTTTTCACTTACACAAACGGACAGGCATGGAAGCCAGTTTGTGCAAAATTTTAATCAGAGGAAATGGAAAAAAAAAAAAGTACACAAGAAAGATTTTAGGATAGACAAAAATAATTCAAAGTAATAAAAGTACATCCCAAAAATAATTAATGATGGATAAAAGTGACTTGCCCCGTGTGCATTTGTCCATTTACTTTTAATTAAAACAGACAAAAATACACACAATAGGTTACTTTTGTCCATGGTTAATTATCCTTCGAGTGTACTTTCTGTCACTATGAGTCTTTCGTGTGTACTTTTAGCGCCTGGGGGGGGGGGGGGGGGGA
>JASCZI010030778.1:7319-33241 GCA_036250425.1 Stylosanthes scabra
AAAATCCCCAAAATAGCCTTCATTTAAGTGAGTTCTGTCGTCGCCGCACGAGCGTGCCACCTCCATCGCGCAGGCGTGCGATGTCCTTGTCTTAGGCGTTACGAAAAGGGGTGGTGCGGGCGCACCATCTGGGTCGCGCGGGCGCGCCACCAACGAAAACTTCCATATTAAGGAAAAAAGGGCGCGGGCGCGCGATCAACGCTGGATTGGGCTTTTTTTGGCCTTTTGTCCATTCTCCTTGCTTCTCTTGTTCTTCTTAGCTTCCTTTGGGCTCTTCCTCTTCACTTTGGGCCTGAAATTCACTAGCACACACATCAAGGCACCAAGTGGGAGAAGATTCAAACAATTTACATACATGGAAGCTAATTTAACAAATTAATCAATTACGGGCATAATTATACAAGAGATGGAAAACCTTGGTCAATCACTAGCAAATATGTGGGAAAAATGTTGATGAGGATATCCTTTTAAGCATGAAATTATCGTCAAAAACCTCCTCATCAGCCTTTTAGCTTGCTGTTCTATTTTCGAATGTGCTAGGTTGTATATTATTTTAACATGTTTAATAATTTTTTAGGATGGACGGTAGCAAGAGCAACACTACGCCTACAGAAAATAAGAGTCAATCGGAGAATAACACACGAGATTTGATTCAAATGGAACCTAATGAAGTCATTCCAGCTGGTGATGGTCAAGAAAATGTGCAAGAATAAACAGAAGAGGGAGGGGGAGAAGGTAGCCAAACTGCCCAGAGCGTGCAAAGCAGTCCAAATAAAAGGGATTAACTTCTGGTGCATGGAAGCATTTTAGGAGGGAACAAATAGATGGAAAGTGGAAGGCAATATGTAAATATTGTGAAAAGAAGCTACTTGGTGACACTAAACAAGGAACTAAGCACTTGCATGATCACATTAGGATTTGCTCGATTCGTATCGTTAGGGGACCAAAGCAATCCATATTAAAAACAGTCCAACAATCAACAGGCTCAGGAGGGGGAGGAACATATTCACTTTTGGTTGGAAACTTCACGTTTAGTCAAGAAAGAGCACGACAAGCACTCACAAGCTGGGTTGTGGAGCACAATCACCCTATATCGTCTGTTGAGGAAAATGGTTTCCATAATTTCATGGCTGAAACGCAACCATTGTTCAAATTTTACACAAGAAATGCATTGAAAAGTGACATACTTAAGATGCATGCAGAAGGGAAAGCAAAGATTATGAAGTTGTTGGAAAAAAAACTCAAGTCGAATTGCTATAACTACGGACATGTGGAGTGCTAATTGTCAAAACAAATACTACATGTCAACCACAGCTCATTTTATTGATGATGGCTGGAATTTGCAATGTCGACTTGTGAGGTATTAATTTATTTTTTTATACTTTTAGTATTTTTTTATATTTACATATATAATGTCGTAATTGTTTATTAAATTTACATTACTTTAGGTTTGCATATGTGCCTGCTCCCCATACTGCTGATATTCTTAGTGAGGTTTTGGTGAATTCTTCGTTTGATTGGAATATAGATAGAAAATTGTCAACTTTAACGGTTGATAATTGCTCCACAAATGATGCTATGATTAGTCTTATCCTTGACAAGATTTTACCTTCTAATTTTATTAAGAGAGGAAAGTTTTTTCACATGCGATGTTGTGCTCACAATATAAACTTGATTGTAAAAGATAGCATGACTGTGATATATACTTCTGTTGAAAAAATTAGGGAGAGTGTTTCTTTTTGGGTTGCATCAACTCCGAGGGAAGAAAGATTTGCGGAGACTTGTGAGCAATTGAACATTAAGTATAGAAAAAAGCTTGCACTTGATTGTAGAACTAAGTGGAATTCAACTTACCTAATGATTGCTTCTGCATTTCCATATAGAGAAGTTTTTGAGCGTTTAAGACAATATGAGTCTCAATATAAATGTCTTCCATCCGATGATGATTGAGAAATGGCAAGTGAACTACTTGATAAGTTGGAGGTCTTTTATAGTGTGACTGCGTTATTTTCAGGTTCTCAATATCCAACTTCAAATGTGTATTTTCCCAAAGTGTGTGAAATGAGATTGGCATTGAATGAGTGGTTGCTTAGTTCTAACGAAATGGTTCATAGAATGGCAACAAAAATGATTAGTAAGTATGATAAGTATTGGAATCAAATCAATGATGTCATGGCTGTTGGAACTATTTTAGATCCTAGATATAAGTTGAAATTGTTTTTTTCCCCTAAATTATATGGATCTCAAAGTGAGGATCAATTGAGTAGGGTTAAGAAAATGATGGAAGAATTAGTTTGTGAGTATCAACTTAAATCCAAGGTTAGAAGAAGAGTTCCAAATGGTGGTAATGGTAGCTCTACTTTGAATATTGATGATGAAGGGCCTTCAAAAATAACAAAATTTAGTTCTGTATACTTGCAGTTTGTAGAAGATACAACGAAAGATTATGCTGTGAAAACTAAATTGGACTTATATTTGGAAGAGAGTGGTATGGTGGATAAAACTAATTTGGAGAAGTTTGACATTTTGGATTATTGGAAAAACATTGGAGTGAAATATCCGACTTTACAAAAGATCGCAAGGGACTTTTTAGCTATTCCCATTTCTGTTGTTGCCTCAGAGTCAGCTTTTAGTACTGCTGGTCGAACTCTACATCCACATCGCAGTTCGCTGGAGGAAGACATAGTTGAGGCATTACTTTGTACTCAAAATTGGATACATCATTCAGGTTAAATTTTTAATTACTTGAAAATTTATATTTGATATCAAATTTATGCAACAATCTGATAAATAACAAATAAATTTTTACATAAAGAAGATTAAAGAAACTTTTATTTCCTTTTACAACCTTAAAAAAATTGAACAGAAATTAATTAAAACATGTGATGCATGTGCCATACATGAATCATAAAAATTCAAATGTTACAAATAAGTAATATAACTGCTTAGCAACGGCAATTCCTGTTTTGCTTTAACTTATTCATAAAATATTACTATGGGATTTAACACTGAAATCCTTTTTGCAGATGAAAAAACCAGTACTAACACAATTTTTGGGAAAAATAGTAAAATAAGTCAATCCAAAGACAATGTGTTCAAGTGTAATTGGCACTTTCTTGATGCTAAAACTATTAACCTTCACTATTTCTTATTATAATACATCAAAACTTACAGACACATATGAAATCAAACAAAACTATATTTTGCCGTAAAAGAAAGAACATTCTTTTGAAATAATAAGCCTTTTCTTTACTTAAGTACTGCTTGTCAAATCCTATAGGCCAAAATCCATCACTCATCTCTCTCCCTTTTTCTATTTATCTTTGTTACTAAAACTCAAGACAACTGAGACAAAAAGATTGCCTATTATTCAACCAATTATGTCAGTGTTAATTAGAAGTAAGTTGTTGCCCATCTTCCATTTCAAATATCTTCATGTATTGTCATGTTCCATAAACTTCTTAATTAGAGGCATGGTTCCATAATAAGCTTCTTGATCAGAGGCATCGTTGCAGAGAGGCATGATTCCATAATAAGCTTCTTAATTAGAGATATGGTTGCAGGGACGTTGAATATGAGCCACCGAAATTGCTCCATGAAAAAAGTTGTTTCCCCATCATTCACCCCACCTCAGATGGAGAAAGAAACACCGTATTACTAATTATTTGACAGCTTCTTTACCCTCTTTATGACCACATTTAGGAACAACATAAGGAAAACCACTGCAGAAAATTAGTTGCTAGCACAAGCTAAATAATGATATGAAACCAAATACACATTTCAATTTTACAAAAGACAAAGATAACTTAGTTTCCTTTTTTGTGCCTAACAAAAAATGATAGAGTCAGGATAACAAAAATTAGAGGCAACATAAATAGTATTTAATGCTATTCGAATATAATAAAAAAGAATTCAAACAATCCACACTTTGAAATTGGAAGATGGAACTAAGAATGTTATTAAATTTCATGGTTTGGATCAGGGAATAAGAGATAAAGGAGAAAACCAGAAAGCTTAGAGAATGAAGATTTTCTTCATAGTCTTAGAGAATGATGAATCACAAAAGTTATTACAGAAGACTTAGCTATTTATATAATTACCTAGTTGCTTAACTACCTAGGGATAAGAGAAACAATAATCATAACAAACTCACACTAAAGGCATGTGACATTAACTAAATTAACAATATCTATTAAGGGAAGTTTTCTTCTAAGATGCAGCAGCATCGTAACTCTGCTGCACTAACATTCATGTATCAGCTGCATGATCCTCCAAGAAATTTATATTCACCTTGAAACAAAGAATATAGAATGAAGATTTTCTTCATAATCTTAGAGAATGATGAATCACAAAACTTATTACAGAAGACTTAGCTATTTATATAATTACCTAGTTGCTTAATTACCTAGGGATAAAAGAAACAATAATCATCACAAACTCACACTAAAGGCATGTGGTAGTAACTAAATTAACAATATCTATCAAAACTAACGCCTAGGCACCAAACATGATGCCTAGGCATTGGGGATTGATGCTTTGCACTTGCTTGCTTACTGGAACCTTATTTTGCTTCAAACCTTTGTCATTTCTTCATCTTTCTTCTTTCTCAAGTTTCTTCAAATTCTCTTACTTTTTCTCTTAAATTTCATGTAATTAATGAAACTAATACTCAAAGCTTTGTTTAATCAAAATATATATGAATTTACATGAGTATTAGGCTAATCTTTATTTAGTTTGCAAGAAACTAGTGAGAAAAACCATCAATGATGCTCATGCATTACAACACCAAACTTAAAGCTTTGCTTGTTCTCAAGCAAACAAAAAATCATGTATCAATTAAGTTCAAATAAGGGTGAATGTAATTAGTTGAGAGAAATGACTTGAATGATAGTACTCTTGCCTTTTCTGATAGTTTGATTTCGCAACTAAGGAGTTATCCACATCAGAGCCCCAAATTCGGATAGTATTATAGAGTTCTCTTTACTTTATTTTTCTTTCTTTTCTTTTTCTTTTGAAATGTTTGTTGGACTTTTACTGCTTTGTCTCAGGGCGACTATTTAGTTTAAGTTTTCAGTCAACAATCCCGAACCAATTGGTTCAAGTTGTCAGGTGTTGAAGCACCCCTCAGACTTACTCACTCTAGCCTTTCTCCCTGACGCATTACAACACAAGCATATAACTTTAGGGTATTACTTTTGGATTTGTGAATTTCATTCCATCCTTTTGAGTCATTGATGCTTAGAGCCTTAAAGCTTTGATTTTCACATTTCGTTTTCTTTTGTACTTTGCTGCTTTTACAGAGAACTCTATAATATTTCTCTAAATTTTTTACTTTTTCATGGTGTACTTCTTTGGAAACAGAATTCCTTGAAGCATTGAGGCTAATTTCTCATCATAAAAGTCACAATCTTTCTTTATATTTTTCTACACCTCGTTCTTAAGTTAAAAGACAGAAAACCCTTTTATTTCTTGATTTATTGCTTACTCAAGATAGCATGCCTCTAAGTTTAGTAGTGATTTAAGATCATCAGTGATGGATATCTAAACTCATATAACAAGAGTCAAGCAATACAGAATAAACAAAGAAGAAAAAGGAGAAAAGAAAAATCAAGGAATAATACCACCTTTTATTTCTTCTTATTTCTAATGCTTTGTTGACGAATAAGTTTGCTTGTCCCTAAGCAAACACGCATAGAGAAAGGAGTGAAGAGGTAAAAAAATGAGATGAGAAAGAAATGCCATGAATGATTATGGGAACACCAAACTTAGTGTGAAAACACCAAATTTAATGTTAGATAATGTAAGAAAATGATTATAAAGCAAAGAATGATGCAATGAATGAATGTAAAAGAGGCGAATAAATATGCAAGGGAGTGTGTAAGTGGATACGGGTGGGTGAGGTGGTGGTGATGTGCATGCTGGGATGATATTGTGTATGGACGCCTAGGCACTCAAAGGAAGTGCCTAGGCGCTGGTGTGTGTACAGATATGAGGGACGCCTAGGCACCAACTTTGAGTGTCTAGGCGTTTGGGGTTTTGGAACTTTATCCATGCACCAATGCTTGGTGCTTAAGCGTTGGTCCCGCCTACCTCTTTTTTTTTCTTATAAAAATAAAACTACTTAAATGTGCAATGCAATTAACAAAATGAATGCATGACATAGAACACCAAACTAGTTCCTAAGTGACTTAGTGAAATACACTTTAACTAAGAATGAGGGACACCAAACTTAGTTGTGAATGACATGGTTAATGTTGAATGAATATGCAACATGAAGTATTTAATGCAATAATGTTGATCATGTAACCAAAGTTAACACTGCTCCTCCTCCACACTTGTCTACAACGTAGCAGAACAGGATCCTCTGCTATCTATATGGAATTCCCATCCATAAATACCACATACATTTCTCTTACTCAATCAAGTTCCTCTTTCCCATTTAACAAGCTGCAGATATATAAGAAAGTATGTTAGAATATATAGTTCCCTAAAAAAAAAGAAAAACAAAATAGAGTTACTAAGAAGGATATGTGTAATGGGTTGCCTCCCCCACCAAGCGCTCTTTTAGTGTCATTAGCTTGACATTGTGCTATCTCAAGTGAGAATTTAGGTGGACTTCTGATGATCGATCTCTCCACCAAGGTACTGCTTTAACCTCTGTCCATTAACAGTAAACTGCACTCCATCTTTATCATTTTGAATTTCAATATGACCAAATGGAGAAAACTTTGATGACAGTGAATGGACAGACCATCTTGATTTTAAGTTCCCTAAGTTATTAAGTCATTCAAAAGTTAGATTATATTTTTTATATTATATTCTAAAGGTATAGCTCTTTTTTTTCACTCTTAGTTTTAAGCTAAACTAATTTTCTTTTTTTTCTTTTCAATCATAGTTGTAAAAATCCATTTGGTCATCTAACCAATCAGTCTACTGAGTCATTGATTTAAATATTCAACCGTTAGACTAGGCTCAAAGAAATTAAAATATAAATTATATTTAATCTCATAAACTCCCATTGAGAGATATAAACAAAATACGTTAGTTCAAGTAGTTAATCAATAAAAAAGAAAGAAATAGCAAAAAATATATAAATATAATAATTATACATAACCAAGCATTTTAACCAACCAAGTCCAACCAAGCTTTTTTTCTCCACGCGCCTTTCTCCCTCATCTGTTAGCGCTTTTTTTTCTTTTCCTCTGCACGGGAAGAAGATAGCAACGACGAAGGCAACGACGACAGCAACGACGAAGGCAACAGCGACGACACCGATGACAGTGGCGATGACGACAACGATGAGGAGAAGAACGACGATGATCATGATGCCATTGACGAGGAAAAAGAAAGATAATACAATGAGGAAAAAGGAAGAGGAAGAAGATGAACAAAATAGAGGAGGACGAGGAAGAGAATAAGAAGATGATGATAATGAAGAAGAAGAAGAATAAGATGAGTACGTTTGAGTACATTTGAGTGGTAACTTCAATAATTCATTTATGTTTTCATTCAAAACCGTTTCTACTTTCATTTCAAAACCGTTTCCATTTTCATTTAAAATCGTTTCTGTTTTCGTGACCCAAAGTCACGTCTAGGTGTGAACAAGACCACACCTAGGCGTGGGTTCATCACCAAATCCGTTTCTATTTTTCATATAAAATTCGTTTCTATTTTCATGTAAAATCCGTTTCTATTTTCGTGACCCAAAGTCAAGTCTAGGCGTGGGTTCATCACCAAATCCGTTTCTGTTTTCGTGATCCAAAGTCACGCCTAGGCGTAAACAAGACCACGGCACCACGCCTAGGCGTGGGTTCATCATCAAATCCGTTTCTGTTTTTATGCAAAACCCGTTTCTGTTTTTATGCAAAATCCGTTTCTGTTTTTGTGAAAATCCAATTCATTCTTAATTTAAAATCTGTTTCTGTTTTCATTCAAAATCCTTTTCTGTTTTCATTCAAAATTTGTTTCTATTTTCATTCAATATTCAATTCAGTTTTTCATCATCAACAACAACAGCAACAACGTAACAATGGAGGAGGATGATGAGAAGGAAGAAGAAGAGGACGAAGAAGAGGAAGAAGAAGAGGACGGAGAAGAGGAAGAAGATGATAGAAAAGAGGAAGAAGAAGAAGACAACAGCTACGGCGACAACAATGATGGCGGCGCCAATAACGACGGTGATGTTTGAAGCGACGACGACAATGGTGGTGACAGTGGTAACTGCAATAACTGAGAAGAAAAAGGGGGAAGAGGAAGATGATGAGCCGAGTTGCAGAGAGAAGCGCGTTTTTGCGTTTTTCAGATTTTGTGGGTAAGTGTTGTGCGTGTGTATGCACGCGCCTGGGTGAGAATCGGACAAAATTGCTTGGTTTGACTTGGTTGGATAATTTGCTTGGATGTGTAGCATTACCGATTTAAATGCTCTGGTAATGATATTACCACATTTAGAAGTTTATATCTTTCATAATAATAGCATTCATTACACATCATATTTTAATGACACAAATTAACGATCAAGATTTAATCAAAATATCTCTTTTCATTAGAAAATATTTTAATGTCTTTATAAAAAAACTCACTATTATATTAATATTAATGTTTCATTAAAAGTAACATATAATTCTATGATCTTAGTTTATAATTATTAATGAGCATGTAAATAGGTAAATTATAGCATAGCTTGGTGGCAAAAGCCTATGATTTTGTGCTAGAGGAGAACGGTTTGAACCTTAGGGACTGCAATTGGCATGGTTATGTAGTTAAAGCAATTTCGTCACTTCATGTACCCATCGGACGGCAGCCCTTTCAGGGCTTCTTTAGGGACCGATTTTTGATCTGCGCTAGACTGATGTGTACCTATGATGCCTGGATTCGTGACCAGTTCAATTACAAATCCAATTACAAGTTCGTCACTTTCATGTACCCATCGGATGGTAGTCCTTTGGGGGCTTCTTTAGGGACCAATTCTTGATCTGCGTTAGATTACCGTGCACCTACGACGCCTGGATTCATGATCGGTTCAAGAGAAAATTGGTTGGGTCACGATTTGCGGGATTCACTAATTTAATATCAATTTTCATTTTTCAAGAAAACAGTTCCATGACATGAATTGGATCGTGACTGTCGATTTTTGGTCAACCAGTTCAACAGACTGTCTGATCCAATTGTCACAACAATGGGTTTTGGACTTGTTACTTATGGGTTTACAAGCAACCGACGGTCCGGCCAATTTTCAGAACGATGGGTTTTGGACTTGATATTTATGGGTTTAGAAGTTTCCTTATCCAAACCGTACCGCTAGGGCGCTAGTGGTTGTCTTTGTTTAAAAAATAAATAAATAAATAGCGTCCTCCGCAGCCAACGCATTATCCACACGGATACGCGGTTCGGTTTACTTGCTCTACGTTTCGCCACCTCAATTTATTTTGTTTTATTTTATTATTATTGTAGTTGTTGTTTTCTTAAATCAAAATTTTTCTATTTAATTAATTCCACCGAATTCACACCATCGCATTACATGTGGTTTAACTGTTTCAGACTTAACTAACATTCTTTGATTATCTTACTCCATGGTCCTTGTCTTGTCTGATGATTCATGACTTCTGATATTGTATTTTATTTTCGCAGGGGTTTGAAACCCTCAAAGTCTCAAACAGTATAATTTTGATGAGCATTATCTAATGATATTATTTTTTTAAAATGATCTTTTATGATGATGAGTAATTTTGATCAATGTATATTTTGTTAGTATATTTAGATTTTTATATTAACTAATAAAAATATATTAATTAATTAAGTGTTAATAAAAAGGAAAAATGTGTTTGTCATATAACACTTGATTTTATTAAGATAATGTTACATATTTAAATATATGTAAAATATTATATTATTTCTTTCATAATGCATCAATATTAAATTTATTATTTTTAAAAATTTTTGTTTTGTATAAAATCAATTCTATTGTAACTATTTTTTTAATTTAAAATATTTTCTGATGTTTAATTAGCTTACTAGCATTAAAATATGACCACGCCGTTATCATATATCACAAACTCAAACTAATATATGACTCTTTGTTTATCAAATTTAAAAAGACTAAACACGACTTTGAAAAATTGAGAAAGGTCTACACAACAACACAAATTAAACACCACTCATTATTATTATTATCAAAATTGTTTTTGTCAAAAATGATTTTTATTGTAATTATATTTTTTATTTTAAAGATTAGAGTAATTACCTCACTAGCATTAAAATACAACCATGCCATCATCATATCACAAACTCAAACTAACATGACTCCTTTTTACCAAATTAAAAAAGACTGACTCGACTTTGAATAATTAAGAATAATATTACATAATTAAATATGAGTTTAGTTTTGATATTTATTAGTGACATCTAATTAAGTTTACGTATTTATATTTTGAACTAATAAATTTAAAAATTAATTATTTTTATTAATATAGCAATCAATTGAATTAATTGTTTGGTAATATTTTTATCCTAGTTGAACTTTAAAATTAAATTCATATAAAAAATTATTTTCTATTGATAATAAGTTGAAACTAAACTTTTTTTTTTTAAAAAAATTATTTCATTTTTAATTACCTCACTAGCATTAAACTACGATGAGGTTGTTATCACTTATCAATTATCATAATATTATATCACAAACTCAAACTATGATGATTATTTTTTGCCAAATTAAAAAAAAAGGAAAAAGGACATTTGTATCCTTGATTTTGTAAAAATTGTACAAATTTATCCCTAACTTTTGTGAAATACTTAATAATTCCTGACCTTCGAAAAAATAGTACAATTATGCCCCTCTGTTAGTTTGACTCGACTAAAAGAAACGAAAATTTTCAATAGAATTTCTTACAAAATCACTCCCATGATGAAAAATAAGAACCACAAACGTTTTTTATAGTAGCTACATAAGCAATTTTCGAGTTTTTTAGCCGAGTCAAACTAATTGAGGGGCATAATTGTACTGTTTTTTCGAAGATCAGGGGTTATTATTATGTATTTTACAAAAGTCAGGGGTGAATTTATACAATTTTTAAAAAGTCAAGGGCACAAATATCTTTTTGAAAAAAAAAAAAAAACTAAACACGACTTTGAATAATTGAGATAATGAGATTTGAGAAAGCCGAAAGGTCTACACATAACTACACACACAAGTACACAACACACACAAATACCACTTACTCACTCATTCTCTGTGCTCTTCAACTCTAACCACAAACCACAAGCCACAAGGTAAGAACCAACAAGCTCTGCCTCTTTCAGAAACCATAAACACCTTCTTCTTATTCTCTTAATTAAACCTCTATTCTGCCATTATTTGAACTCATTAGTGGCGTGTGAAAGTAGGTTTTCGCTGCAAAACAATTAAAATAATAATAATAATAAAGGTTGTTCCTTTGTTTATTTTTAAAGCCATCCAAACTCAAATCACATCAATTAATTGTTCTTTGCATCTTCATCTCTCTGCTCTTCTGGACACTCGCCGTTCTGTTTGTGAGTGACTCCTCCATTGTTATGTTTTTTTCTGGAATCGTGGAATTCAAAACTATTGGAAATTGGAATTGATTTTCTCTTTTTTAAAATTTCAATATTTGTTAGTACTTTATGTTATTTTTTTTATATTGAGTGGGAATATTTACAGCTTAGATGGATTGGCTTGATAAAATTTCTTTGGTTTTTTTGCTTGAAGGTAATCATAATTGTTAGTTATGAATTGTTGCAACTCCATTATTCGTTTCGTAATGTTGAGTTCCTCAACTTTGAACGAGGAAATGTAACTTTCAGTCTAATTTTAAATTGAAGGAATTTTTTGTTTTTTATTGTGTTTTTCACGGTTGGGATTGTAATCAGATGCAGCTTCTTTCAGTTGAAATATAATTTTCAATCTAATTTTAAATGCTTACTATAAAAGCTATTGTCAATAAGGAAAGCTTTTATTCGAGTTTTAATTGTATGTCATGACTCATGATGATGACTGCCTTAAGTTTTGAAATTTTAAAATGTAAAGTCATGACCTTCTGTTTGTTTACCAAGAATTTGGGTTACTTTTATTTTTTGTATGAATCTAACCTTTTTTTAAAAAAATCAAATATTCATTTTCTTAATTTTCATCCCAGGAAGGCATGCATTCATTCTGCTGAAAAGAAAAAAAAAAATGACTACACTTGGAGATATTGGGGTTGCAGCTGCCATAAACATTGGCAGTGCATTTATTTTCTTTTTGGCTTTTGCTATTTTGAGGCTTCAACCTTTCAACGACCGGGTGTACTTTCCAAAATGGTATCTGAAGGGTTTGAGAACAGATCCTGTAACTGGAGGGGTATTTGTGTCTAAGTTTATCAACTTAGACTGGAGAGCTTATCTTGGATTTTTGAATTGGATGCCAGAAGCACTTAGAATGCCAGAACCTGAGCTTATTGACCATGCTGGATTGGACTCGGTTGTTTACTTGCGAATATACTTGTTAGGGTAATGCATGATTCTGTATTTCTGTGAATATATATACTACTTCAGAAAAGCATATTAGAGTTATGATGATATTTTATGTTTTTAATTTTTAATTTTTTTGTTTTGTTTCGCAGGCTTAAGATATTTGTTCCCATAGCTTTCCTGGCTTGGATTGTTCTGGTTCCTGTCAATTGGACAAGTAGTGGTCTAGAAGGAGCTAAGAACATAACATCCAGTGACATTGATAAACTCTCTGTTTCGAATGTCCACAGTCGATCTGAAAGGTTTCATATCAACCATTCAGTACTATTACATTTCTGCTAGTCCTTCTTCGTGTTGTTAAGTAAATTGTATTCTTGGCCTAATATAGGTTAACAATGTTGCTTTAGGTTTAGTATTTGACTAGTGAAACCTTATGCTTCAATTAATACCTCAACTTCATTTATTTATTTATTTTTTACATCTAAACCTATATTTAATCCTGAGGTAGTATCACTTAGTTCTCAAATCTGCATTCAAATTATTGCTACTCTGATTTTTATTCACAATCTTACTTGTTGAAGTTGCAGAGTAACTTTATGCATCCTAAATTACAATCATTCCTAATATGATCCCAAGTTTGCTGCTCTACTGAAATTTTGTTCATTGACCCAGGTTTTGGGGACACATAACAATGGCTTATGCGTTTACGTTTTGGGTCTGCTATATATTGCTAAGGGAATATGAGAAAGTTGCATCAATGAGGTTGGACTTCCTTGCAACAGAGAAACGTCGTCCTGATCAATTCACGGTAAATTAATTTTACTTTTGATTTTGCATATTTTCTGAGCAATTGTTTTATGTGTTACTACTTGATCATCTTTGGATTTGAAGCAATGGGATTCTGATTTTAGATTCCATGTGTTCTACTTGGAATTATAATTGTTTGATCTCAACACCAGAGGCTAAATTTAGTTTTTCTGCATTTGGTGGTCTTATTTTATTTTAGTCTTGATTACTGGTGGAAATTAACTATTTTTAACAATAACTATTTTTAACAATAATATCAGTAGCTTAATTTTCAATTCATAAGCAAAGTCAACGGTGACCCTAATATCTTTTTGGCTTTTATTGGAAGGAAAGGGATACAAGAAAGAGACAAGATAGAAGCAATTAAAATGAGCAGAAAACAATAAAAATAATAAAATAATTTGTTAAAGTACAAACAAGGTTTTAAACTTTTAATGAAACAGAGTTCTGCAGCTCTTAGGCATGTTGGTACTTACAGTTCAAGAAAACCACCATTATTTCCCCTGAAGTTTTTAGAAGCTGACAAAAATGCCCCTCAATTTTTGTTAATGACAAAAATGCCCCTCAATTATTTAAAAACGAAATAAAATACCCCCAATTAGACACTTTTGTCACACTTTTAAATAATTGGATAACATTTTTGTCGTTAAAAAAATTGGAGGTTATTTTTGTAGTCTAAATTGTCATACACAATCTTTCATGTGAATTTTGCTTAGATAAAATATATTATTGTCAGGTTCTTGTTAGAAATATTCCACCAGATCCTGATGAATCTGTAAGTGAGCTTGTGGAGCATTTTTTTATGGTGAATCATCCAGATCACTATCTTACTCACCAGGTTAGTTTTCCAGTGCACTTCTAGAATGATAATTTATATTGTTTTTACTGGTATCACCATTGATCGTCAACAATAACTTCCTAGTTAGTAATGTGTAACAAATAGTGATCCTAATCAACATTGCAATGTGTGTTCATCATTAACTGCCACATTAAGTTACTAATATTTTAAGATATATTAAACTTCTGAATTGATCTTAACCTCTGGTTATAAAAGGGGTATCAAACTACCAATACCTTCATACAAATAAGAATACCCAGGAAACCCCACATTACTAACTAGATATCAAATTTAAATTTCCCTTCCCATTATCGTCACTCGTAATAACCAAGTGTTTCCTTCTCTAAGGGGAAACGGTGAATCAGATTTCTTATACATCATTGTTCTTTATGGTAGAAATGGTATGTATGTGGCAATTTGTCTATTATGTATTCAGGTTATTTATGATGCAAACACACTTGCCAAGTTGGTCAAGAAGAAGAAGAAACTGCAGAACTGGCTTGTCTATTATCGAAATAAACTTGAAAGAACTTCTAAACGGCCCGAAATGAAGGTATTTAGTTATGAATTGATATGCTCTCAAATTTGGATCGAAACTGTCTTGGGAATTTCTTAATGTTGAGCTCTCTCTTGTCATTCTACCAGACTGGTTTCCTTGGTCTTTGGGGGAAGAAAGTGGATGCCATTGATTATCATACCACTGAAATTGAGAAGTTGTCAGAAGAAGTATGTGTTTCTCTTTCTACTTTGTTTTACTTTTGTGGAAATTCAGTAACGTTAATAGTTTGTTGATATAGAAATTCTTCATGCTACAACCCATTGACAAACTTATGATATGAGAATCTGATTTTAGTTTTTCCTAGTTTATATAATAAGATACAATATATTCTGCACTAGTATAATGACATTATTACAACATAAATTATTGTATGTTTCGATTGTAGTATACATCTTCTTTATTCTGCTTTAAGTTGTTTCGGATGTAGCTTTCATTTGTTCAGCTTTTTTTTTCTCCCTCTTTCGTATAGTTTGGTACCTTTCTGATTGTTAACTAGAATTGGTGCAAATTAACTCTGAAAGAATTGAACTAACGACCTTGTGCAACTCAATTTCACTTAAACTGATATATGAAGAAATTATGGTCATTTCTTAATGGCTATATTGTGATTTAATTGATCAGTTTTTAATTCTCAAAGTATTGTCTTTGTTGATAGAGTAGTTTAAGACTTTAAGTTGATCACTTCTTGCAGATAGCTTCAGAAAGGAAAAAAGTCACAGACGATTCGAAGTGTGTCATGCCAGCAGCATTTGTTTCATTTAAAACACGATGGGGTGCGGCTGTATGTGCTCAAACTCAACAAAGCAGTAATCCAACCCTCTGGTTGACTGAATGGGCTCCAGAGCCACGAGATGTATATTGGCGAAACTTGCCAATTCCATACATTTCCCTCACTGTCAGGAGGTTAATCATGGCTGTTGCTTTCTTCTTTCTCACTTTCTTTTTCATGATCCCAATAGCATTTGTTCAAACACTTGCAAGTATTGAGGGAATCGAAAAGGTTGCACCATGGTTGAAGCCACTTATTTCTGTGTGAGTCTAATATCATCTCTTTGGACCTCTGAAAACATAATCTCACTCACATCACTATTCAATGGAATTTACTTTTTAAACTTACATCTTTGTGCAGTCCTTTCATCAAGTCATTCATTCAAGGTTTTCTTCCTGGGATTGCTTTGAAGCTTTTCTTAATCTTTCTGCCCACAATACTGATGATCATGTCCAAATTTGAAGGCTTTGTATCTATATCATCTCTTGAAAGGAGATCAGCTTCTAGATATTATCTGTTCAATTTTGTGAATATATTTCTTGGGAACGTACTTGCTGGATCCGCACTTCAACAGCTGAATACTTTCATTAACGAACCAGCCAATCAGTAAGGCATTCAACATAAATGTTTTTCTTTGCAAGTTATTTTTTATATTGCAACATATTTTTGTTATGTGGTTGCATTTATACCATAGCCACCATATAACCATAGTTGCTATGATGCCTATACAACTATAGGCACCATAGCATGCACCATATTAGGTTACTTCTCATTATTTGAAATTGGCATTTCTTACTTCTGGAAACATACCTGCTATTTAAGAATCGTTGTTTTGTGTGTCCACTGTGTAATAGTCTTTGTTAGAAATCAGGATAGAATCATATCATATCAAACAGTATCAAATATGATTTCTTAGGATTGTCATCGATATCTATGATTATTTCCTTATCAGTATTACGGTTTTACTATTAATATTCCTCTCATATAAGGTACATCTCATAAGAGTTTCTCAAGGATTTTAGCATTCTTGGTCAATAATTTCTCTTACCTGATTGTTGATGCTCATATACTTACATTGCATAAGCATATGTCGGTAACCTTAAACACTTGCTATTTTTTTTTTTTGGCAGATATCCTATAATAATCGGCACTGCGATTCCATTAAAAGCAAGTTTCTTTATTACTTATATCATGGTTGATGGATGGGCCAGTATAGCTGCAGAGATTTTAATGTTGAAGCCACTTATATTTTATCACATAAAGAACTTCTTCTTGGTTAAAACTGAGAAGGATAGGGAAGAGGCCATGGATCCTGGAAGTATCGGTTTCAACACCGGAGAGCCCCGTATACAATTGTACTTTCTGTTGGGGCTAGTATATGCTGCGGTTACACCTGCCGTACTTCCCTTCATAATAATTTTCTTTGGCCTTGCCTATGTAGTTTTTCGTCATCAGGTACGGAGACGTTTTATATAACGTGTTTATCGATGATAGCTGAAATATACGTCTGCAATCTAATTAACATGAAATTTTATATTGTAACGTATACACTGTCTGATATATTAAGACAATGATATCCCTTCCAATTGTAGATCATCAACGTTTATAATCAGGAATATGAAAGTGGTGCACAGTTCTGGCCCGATGTCCATGGCCGAATTGTGATTGCGTTGATACTGTCACAGATAGTTCTGATAGGACTCCTCACAACAAAAAAGGCTGCTTCATCAACGCCATTTCTCATTGTGCTTCCAATACTGACCATATCGTTCCATCGGTACTGCAAAGGCCGTTATGAACCTGCATTTGTTAAGTTTCCATTACAGGTAATGTTTATTTGTCCGTTTTACTTGATAGTATTTATTTCTGGTGTATGACCGATGATGAAGTCATTGTTTCAATTATTGACTGATCCATTTTTAGAACTACATAAAATCAATGAGACATAAGCAATCATAATGCAAAACAATTTTATATTGTCAACTAATAAAATTTGAGAAAAATTATGTATCATATAGATGGTTATTTTTGTGAGTAGGGAAATGCTTTAATATTGTCTTACTCATTACTTTTTCCTTTGAATAAATAAAGTTCACATGACACTACTATAATTTGATCTTTTCTTAAATTTTATTAACAAAAATATTTTGAAAACAATTGAAAATCAGCCCAAAACAGCTCAAAATTAGCTTATTTTGCATTCCTTAATTACTTCTGGAATAAGTGTGTAATTATGAATGTTACATGAAATTATGGATGCTAACTTAAATAAGGTAACTTTTCTTATTACATCCCTATTATCGTTTTATTAAATCCATGTTTCATTAACATGTAATATTTTCATTTTTCTATTTAATGTAACTACAGAACTGATTTGAACTCATCAAATTTTCTAATTAATCAATTGAGATCTTTAAGTTTGCCATTTGATGAGAGGTTGATTTTCTTTGTGTTTGCAATAATTTTACAACAGGAAGCAATGATGAAAGATACACTAGAAAAAGCAACAGAACCTAACCTGAACCTGAAAGGCTATCTACATAATGCTTACATACACCCGGTTTTTAAGGACAGCATGGATGATGAGGATGTGGATGATGATACATTGAGTAACAGCTGGGAAACTGAGACGGTACGCACAAAGCGGCACTCACAAAGGCACACGCCATTGCCGAGTAGAATCAGCGGCGCATCGTCTCCGCCTCCATCTCTGATGGCTGGTGATGGGATCCAAAATGAACCCTAAATCATTGAGTGGTCCAAGGAATCAGGAATGTCATAATTAATTGTACATTAGGCCTTTTGTTGAGTAAGATGATAATCTCTTGTAGAAAAGTAGATGGAAATGTAATGTATTTCAGGTTTTTGTGGCGTAAATAGAAAATTTGCTTGCTTTGTATGTAGAACAGAACAGTATTGCAATTGATCTAGTAGATGTTGGAGAAACCTATATAGTATCGAAACTTATCACATGGAAACTTGACGAAGCAGTGTATCATATAATAATTTGTCAATTTTGTTACCAACTTTTTGTGCCTGAGTTTGTGGAGAAATCTATATAGTTATCCTATCCACACTATATATACACAGAAGTGCTGGAAAATAAATTTATATGTGCATTTAATTACATAAGCCATGTCAGCATAAATAACTTTCTTTACATGCTTTCTTTTCTATTACGAGTATCAACAGAACAGTGAATAGAAAATCTCCCCAAGGATATCATCCAAAGAAGGGAGGTTAGATTCTCGAACGCCTCAGGCAACACATGAATGAAATCGGTAGCCAATATGACACTTGCTATCTTGAGCTTCGTAGGTTGGCTTTGTCATGGACAACTTATGATTTATCACATGTGCGCTAAGAAACAACTACACTTGGGAGTGCAAGAAGAAAGAAGATAATACAAGAGGTGAAGAGTACTTGTCGCTGCTTTGCATCAACACACTACTACTTGAGAATAAGCTTGTTAATAAGCTTGAAAACACTACCGTGTGTGTGAATAAAAGTTATATTATGGAATTTGATTACAAAACTGTGAAATCTTGGCCTAATTTATATAATTTTATACTTTATTTTTAAAATATTTGTCACAAGCAGTATTGATTTAGTTGTTATAAACTCCTACAAAACAGTACTATAAATATAATAAGGGGCTTATACGGTACAAATATAAATATTAAAGATATAGGTTTTATTAAAAGAATGTGTGGAGATGTATATTACTTTAATTTTTTTTAAGATGTAAGGTATAAAATCTATATTGTAAAAATTTTTATATCTTTATGAATTTAGATCTGTAGTGAATAACTTTCATATAATAATTCTAGTCATTCATTAAATAATCAACCTTCATTCAGTCTTTAAATCTAATAGTGTAATTTAATTAATTTTTTTTATAAAGTCATCTTCGGACTTTCCTATTTTTTAGGTAAGCACAGTATTCTATCAAATTTAATTTAAATTTAGTTCCTAAAATCTCTCTAACTTACCTCCTTTCAAAATAAAGCAGTTATGTTTAGACTCTTCAAAAAAAAAAAAAAAAAGTGTAGACATCTCTCGGTTGCATATGTTGCATTTTTCATAACAAAGCATACTCATTTTATATCTCACTGATACAATAATGGTATTTGCATGGAATGTTTATTACTTTTGGTAAACTTATATCTGGATTTTTTTTTAAATAAATATATTAAATATATTAATTTCATAAATAGACAAGGAGAAAAAAATTTACATATTTGGGCTGGCGTTACATAACACGGGCTTGGTAGGTCCAATTTGATGTTTTGTACGTAAATTGGGCTTGACAGGCCCGAGTTGTGATTTTATTTTTTGGAATTTACCTAATTCGGGCTTGACAGACCCGTGTTACATGTAGCGTTGTTTGGACCCATGTATAACACGGGTTTGGCCCCACCGTGTTAGGCAAATTGGAGTACCCAAGCCCGTGTTATGCAAATTAGGGCATCCAAGCCCGTTTTATGCAAATTTAAAATACATTCATACTAATATAAAGTGTTAGTATAAAAGACTAAAATAGATTTACGATGATTTTTTTTCTTCCGTAAATTTTTTAAGTACTCAACCTTTTAGGGAAGAAAGTACAAAAATCTAAAAATATAATTTAACACACAAAGAAAAAACTAAAAACAAAACCAGAAATAAAAATACTCAAAATTGCATTATTCTTTAAACATGTACTCTTTATATGATTTTTACAATTTTTTGCTTTTTCATTTAATTTTTTACTTTTCAATCTCAATATTTATTTATTCATTATCTTATAGATAGACTTCACGTGATTTGCATTCCAACCTTAAAATACCCCTAAAAAAATAGGGTATAGTTTCTTGTGAATCGTATGAATTTAGTTTCTTATCGTTTCTGATTATTATAACTTCCTAAATATAAAATAAATACAATTCCTGTCAGAGCTATTTCTATACTTTTGAAGTTCTTTATTGATTTTTCATAGATATTTTCTGTTAAATATTCATTAAAATATTTATTGGCCATGACAAAATAATACAATTTATATTTATAATCCAATAAATATAGATGAAAAAATATAAATTTTCATGATAAAGTAAATATTTGAAATTTGAGTGTCATTGGATTCTTTAGGGTTATATAAATCATATCTATACAAGTTAATGTAAGTTGTGATATAAAGTTATTTTGATAGGAGATTTTCTTTTAAGACATGATCTAAATAATTATTTTTTATAATTGTTCTAACTTTGAACTTCAAAACAGTTAGAGTACATTAGAGTATATAAAAAATAAAAGGAAAGTTCTTTATTAATTTTTTTTATAGATATTTTTTATAGCTAGAATTTTTGTTACCTAAATATCCATTAAAATATCTACTATACAAAATAATATAATTTATATCTATAATTCAAAAAATATAGATGTCAAAATATAGCTTTCCATGGATATCATTGTAAATATTTTATGAACATGTGCTGAAAATCATACTTATACAATTTAATATTTGTTATGTCATAAAGTTATTTTGATTGAAGTTTGCTTTTGAGATATAATGCAAACCATTGTTTTATTTTTTTTTTTAATAATTGTTGTAAGTTTGGACTCCAAAATGCAATTACGATACATTAATTTGCATAACACGGGCTTGGGTACTCCAATTTGTCTAACACGGTGGGGCCAAACCCGTGTTATACATGGGTCCAAACAACTCTGCATTTAATACAGGTCTGCCAAGCCCGAGTTAGATAAATTCCAAAAAATAAAACCACAATTCGGGCCTGTCAAGCCCAATTTACATACAAAACATCAAATTGGACCTACCAGACCCGTGTTATGTAATGCCAGCCCAAATATGTAAATTTTTTTCTCCATGTCTATTTATGAAATTATTATATTTAATATATTTATTTTAAAAAAAAATCCACTTATATCTCTCTTTTGCTTTATTTTCATGAGCGATTGTATGGTATTTTTTTTTTTATTTTGGTTGGACAAACTTGGGCGAGTTTCATATATGTTTATATTTCATTTTGTGTGTAATTATATTATTTTGGATGTGTTATAAATATTTGATTTATGAAAAAATACTGAGTTTTGGATGTGTTTATAATATATTTTGTATATAAACTAGTATTAAATCCGTGCGATGCACGGGCTCTATATTGTAATTTAATATTGTAAATTACATATAATAATTGGTAAGAAATAATTTATCGAGTTTAGTATAATAATTTCACTGAAATTATGTAATTAACATATTAAAAGAATGAACTTAGTGTAAAAGAATGAACTTACCAAGTAAGTAACCGCAGTTAAATCTAAATACATTCAGTTTGTCAAAACCGACAAAGTTATATAAATATCGTGGGATATGAGACTCTCAAAGATGTCTCATGCTTTCCCTCTCTCTCATTCTCTGTTTTTCTTTCTCTCCTTCTCTGTTCATCTATCTCCTTCTCTTTCCCTTGCTTTCACTCTCTCTACTTCTCTCTGTGTTCCTCTCTTTCTCTCGCTCTTTTTTTTTTCCTTAACTTTCCCCTATTCTTTCTTCCTACTTCTGTCTCTATCTCTCTCTCCCTCGCTCTTTCTTTATCCTCTCTCTCTCTCTCTCTCTCTCATTTTCTCTTCTTCTCTCTCAGTCTCTCTCCCTATCTTTCTCTTTATCTCGCTCTGTTTTCCTCTTTCTTACTCTCTTTCTATCCCTTTTCTCCCTCCATATTTCTTCATCTCCCCTACTCCTTATTTTTCTTTTTTTCTCTCCCTCCTTATTCTTCCCTCTTTCTCCCTATGTCTCTCTCTCTCTCCCTCTCCTTGTCTCACTCCTTCCCATCTTTCTCTATCCTTATCCCTACCTTTATCTCCCTTTCTCCTTCTTCCTCTCTCACCATCCCATTCTTTCCCCATCTTTTTCCTCTTCTCTCTCTCTCTTAGCATCTCTCCTTTCACATCTCTCTTTTCCATACTTTTTATCCATCTCCTTCCCTATCTCTCCCCTACTCTTTCTCTATCTCCCTTTCTCATTTCCTTGCTTTCTCTCAGTCCCTCCTTTCCCTTCTTTCTGTATACTTATCTCTTACATTCTCTCTCTCTCGCTCTCTCCCATGCTCTTTCTCCCTCTATCTCTATTGCTTCCTAGCTCTCTATACCTCTCTTTCCCTTCTCTCTTTCTCTTATCCTCTCCCTCTTTTCACATCTCTCTCCCTTTTTCTTTTTCCCTCTCTCACTTTCTCTTTGTTCTTCCCCACCCCCCTCTACTTTTCTGTATATATATCTCTCACATTCTCTACCTTCCTCTATTTCCCTTTTTCTTCGTATCTCTCTCCCTTATAGATCTGTCCCCCTCCTTATCTATCTATCTCTCTCTTCCTTTCCCCCCTTTTACTCCTTTCCTCTTACCCTCCCTCTCACGCGGTCTTTCCTTTATATCTCTATCATATTCTCTCTCACATAAATTTTCTCATTATAATATTTTAGCAATTAAAAAATTTCAGGCCGTCTTAGCCCACCAGCTTGCTAATTTTCCAGTCCGTTGTTAGGGCAGAGAAGATTATAGAATCGTCTAAATAGGTGGGCCAAACCAATTGAAAAAGAGTAAATTATATCCAAAAAATTAATTTAAGAACAAAATAATTAGAAAAACACAATTGTTTTTTTGGATTTTATCTTTTATAAATTGAGTTTCTTTTATTTTATTGGGCTTATATATAATAAGAAACCATATCTTATATTTGAAATTTTAAGACACCATATGTTATATTTGAAATTTTAAGTTTCAAATAGTATTAATTTTAAAAATAAATATACAAAAAAAATTATCTAAAAATCTTCAACAACAGTTAAAATAAAAGTTTATAATTTATTTAAAAAATAAAAGTAAATTATTTTAAAATTACTTCAACAACCGTATCTTATATTTGAAATTTAAAATTTTAAATCAAATTAATTCTGCCAATTAAAAATAATCGAAAAATAAATTTTCTAATGACGACACGTAAGCATATAATCCTCCTAAAATCACTCTCTAGCCGCCACGTTAGCAATTGAGCTTCCTAATTGTATACTATTAAAGAGTAAATTATATCCAAAAATTAATTTAAGAACAAAATAATTAGAAAAACACAATTATTTTTTTGGATTTTATCTTTTATAAATTGAGCTTCTTTTATTTTATTGGGCTTATATATATTAAGACACCATATCTTATATTTGAAATTTTAAGACACCATATGTTATATTTGAAATTTTAAGTTTCAAATAGTATTAATTTTAAAAATAAATATACAAAAAAAGTTATCTAAAAATCTTCAACAACCGTTAAAATAAAAGTTTATAATTTAATTAAAAAAATTAAATTATTTTAAAATTACTTCAACAACCGTATCTTATATTTGAAATTTAAAATTTTAAATCAAATTAATTTTGCCAATTAAAAATAATTGAAAAAATAAATTTTCTAATGACGACACGTAAGCATATAATATCCCTAAAATCACTCTCTAACCGCCACGTTAGCAATTGAGCTTCCTAATTGTATACTATTAAGATAAGATTAAAATTAAGATATGTTATTTTGGATGTGTCACAAAAGTCTAAATTATAAAAAAAAATGTTTTAAACTCATAACACCTCCAAAATAATATAAAAGCATATGAAATATTTTTTCAACACATATAAAATTATCTAAATTACATAGATATTATTTCAAATATATATACTTTTTACTGTGTTACAGTTTTAGTATTTTATTTTGTAGTTTTGAATTTTTATTAGGTTGAGGACAAGCTTTAACTTCAAATTTTGTTCTAATGGTTCGAATTTTATTCTTCTGTTGTTATACTTATATGCTGTTTGTTTTGAGATGTGTTCATGAATAAATTTATTTTTTATTTTAACTTAAATTTAAATTATCTCACTTTTAGTACTTTTAAATTTGTATTTTGAATATTTGAAAAACAATTTTGCTACGTGTACACACAACCATATCAACCATATAAAACTGCCCCACTTGCATGCTAGGCGCGTGCCGTTCACGGAAAAAAATCCTAAGCTTCAGCAACGCGCCTCACTTCCTCTTCCTTCCTCACTTCCCACCCACGTTTCCCCAACCGTTTCTTTCAAAAAAAGAAACCCTAAAAACCCTCACCCCACAAATCACAAACTCTCACTTACAGAAATCTACTCAACTCCCCAACTTCTTCTTCGTTCCAAACTCCATTAACGAGCAGAAGTTTGAGACGTAGCACCACGCAGAAGATTCGAAGTTTGATCGGGAATATTCATAAACCACTTGAGCAGAATTTGGACGAGCATAGTCTCACTAAAAATAGAATCGAATCGAAGTTCAAAAGGTAATATCCTAAACATTTTTTACTACTCGAAATTAGGGTTATATTTTAGGGATTTTCTGCAATTGATTTCGATCTAATTTCTCCTTCACGGTGATTACTCAAAGTTCTGATCAGATCTGAAGATGATTCACGGTTTTGATCAGTTCTTTTCAAAGTTCTGGTCAAATTTGTTTATGATTCTGTTTTTTATATCTTAAATGTTGATTTGTGTGATTCTGCTCATATTGGTTTCAGATTTTAGTGATTTATTTGTTCAGACTTGTGGTTGTTGTTTTTGGAGGCAAATATATTTCAATTTCGAAACCTTCTGGTCCTGCATTTTGTCTTGATTTATGCAATTTGTTTGATAACATGCTCATAAATGAATCAGGGGTATGGAATTTTGTATACAACTTGTTTTGAGAATCTTGAATGGTGTATACAACTTGTTTTCGATTCTGATCAAATCTTTTTAAAATTCTGCTCAAAATGGACTTGCACTCTTATTTTGGTTTGAAACTGATTTATTGAGATCATTGACTAGTGAATAATAACTTTTTTTGGATACTAATCAAATGCTTTTCAAATTCTGCTCAAAATGAACTTGCATTCTTATATTCTGCTCAGTTAGTTTTAAAATTCTGCTCATCTGCTCAATAAATTACAGGATGGCTAAGAAGAATGTTAGCATATCTACAACAAAGGAAAAGGGGAAGGCGAAAAGAACAACAAAGAGGCCTGATGTAAGATATACGACAATTGAATTATCATGTTTCTATCATTTCTGGTCATACTTTGCTCTAACCTATTTGTTTCGATATTCTACAGAAACGTAGTGACTCACGATGCACACCTCTGAAGTTCCGGAAGATATATGACAGCCTCTCTCCTGAGAAGAAAGCACTCGTTGATGAGATGGGATTGGGAGCCTTCCAACACCTTCCAAACTTCTACATCAACCACAAGGTCTTGATTGAACTTGTGAGGAGCTATGACATATTCACCAACACAATCAACACAAGTGTTGGTGAATTTCTGATCACATCTGAGAAGGTTGGGCATGCCTTTGGACTAAACTGCCGAGGTCAGTCCTAAAAACTAAAATTTCTTTGCATCTTTGTAAATATTCTGCTCATCCATCCAATTGAATTCTGATCAACTTGT